>JAVSCE010006739.1:0-32406 GCA_032199065.1 Smutsia gigantea
TCCTCAACACAGTCACCAAAACCTTGCATTCTTTCTCTGCTCTGCTCTTCTCTGGGCTGGCTTCAGTCTAAAGCTGGCTTCATTCCTAGAGCTGGGGTTGACTCTGCTCCTTGGGACTGTATAAGCCACCAACCAAAACTCCGGAGGATTGATTGGATGGTGAGGAGATACCATGTCCACTGAACATTTATTGAAATACTCCACATGTCAACCCCAGAGCAGGTTCTGTGGATGCCCCAGTGAATTACATATGGCTCCTGACCTTCCATAGCTCCCAGCCTGCGGGGAAGAGTGTATCAGGAAACTACAGTTATTTGTACTGTTATAGGAGTAGCAGAGAAGGGGCACATACTACTCGTGGGCAGGGAGCTGTCAGAGAGCCAGGCTAGTTCACAGCATGGACGAAGGACTGCAGGGAGGCATGGCTGAGAGTTGAGAAGGATGAAGGACTGTAGGAGTAAGGCCAAGTGTTGAAGGCCCTTGGGTGTGCAGCCGAGGAGTTTGAACTTCAATCTGGAGGCAAGGAAGAAGCACAGAAGGACTTAAAACTGAACTGGCCTTGATCAGAATCATGGGTTTTGAGAAATCATTCCAGTCCAGTTCTTAGGAGACGGGAGTCCCCTGGGGGCACATGACTTCAGATTATAAAAGCCTTATAGCCTTTGAGGGGGTGAGGGTCCAACGATCTCACTCAATTCTTAACAAGGACTGTGATCACAAATGGTGAAGAACAGTTGCTCAGGATGCTGTGCGGCCAGTTGCAGGCAGCCGTTCCAGAAGGCTACTTCATTAGTCCAGAAGCCAACTGGGGAAGACCTGAAAGGCAGGGCAGGAGTCATTCATTCATGCCTTTCATTCAGTCATTAAAAACGGCTTTCTGTGTACTAGGCAGGGCACGGGGCTCAGGAGATACAATGCTGAGCAAGATAGAGTGTCCTGTCCTTTCAGGTCTCACAACTGAGTAGGAGAGGGAGAAAAGTAGATGGGCAATTACAGTGCACTGACGGATGAGCACGGGTTACAGGGTCAAGGGCAGGGTGTGGAGAAGACAGTAGAGGAAACAGGGTGTGCAAACTCTAGTCATAACCGGAAAATGGTTACATATCTCTAAGAATATCCACACGGACACAAAGAGAACAGTGGTTCTCAACCAGGGCTGATTTTGCTCCTCAAGGCACATTTGGCTGTGTCGAGAGACATTGTGATTGCGTGACTGGAGGGGGGTGGCCCAGGCGCTGCTGGCATCCAGTAGGCACTGAACATCCTCCAGTGCAGAGGACAGCACTCCACCTGCACCTCTCCCCGCCCAAGAATTATCCAGTCTCAAGTGCTGAACGTGTTGGCTATTGAAAAACTGTGGCATAGAGAGAGTGGCTTCCAGAGACATTGAGCAGTTAGACTTTATAGGCCTAGGGGAGTGACCAGTTAGGGCTGGGGGTGCAGTGGGGTGGGATAGGAGATAGATGCCAAATGACTCCCTGTTGTCTGGCATTATGAGTGGTGGTACCATTCATGAAGTCAGTTTTAGATAAGAAAGTTCAAACATGTTTAGAGCACAGTCAAAATACCCTTCCTGCCCACCTGCAGGTATGGTCTCCTCCTTTCCAAAACTTCCAAAAAAAAATCAATTATAAAATTCTAAAATAAATTCTAGAAAGCGTCATCTACCCTTGCAGTGTTCACGTCTGATCCTGGCACTCACTTCCCCACCCACTGTCATCTGACGTGGTCTCCATGACAGCTTCTGTGGGTCTCCTCCAGCAGCTATCTTCTTCCTTTTCCTCCTCGCTGAAAGCACCCTGATACTGTTCCCTATGACCGTAAGCTGAGAAAGGAGCCCTACCCCAACTCTAAGGGGAGGTGTCTTATTAGATCTAACCAATCACAGCAAGCCATTACCCTGCCAGGGATTGGTTTAGGAAAAGGCATGTGACTCATTTATAACCAGTGAGCAGTGAGAAGAAGATGGTGGTGGTTATAGGGGTAGGATGCAGCTGGGAAAGTTTCTAGGAAAGTTTTATCCTCAATAATAAAGGACACATCTCACTACGCTGATGGACAGTGACTGTAATGGGGTTGGTGGGGGGGACCTGATGAAGGGGTAGTTTAATAACCGTAATATTGCACATGTAATTGTAGATTAATGATAATAAAATGAATTATATTAAAAAAAATAATAAAGGACACACAAGGAGACACATCTTCATCTTTTGCCTCCTAATCCCATCGTGGAAAGATGTAATGACTGGAGCCCTGGCTGCCATCTTGTGATCATGAGGAGGCAAGCTGTCCACACAGAGCATGGCAGCAACCTGGTTCTGGATGATGCTACTGAAAGAATCAACTCTGGAACTGCCCTTACCTGTAGACATCTTGTTACATGGGATCATAAATTCCGTATTATTTAAGCTGTCCTTAGTTGGGGAGTGTGCACCCACAGCTCCCGGCCTCCTCACTGGTAAGCTTCATTCTGCCCCTGCCAAAGACTGTTTTTATTGCAGTCGCCAATAGCCAGGGCTGCTGTGTACAGGGACCGCATCTGCGACATCATACATTTATTATTTATTATAACAATTTTCCTACAGATGGCGGTAAAGTGTTTTGTTCTAATAAAATCAGTGTGTTACAGTAATTTTCTGATAGAAGTGAACTACCTTGGGGAAGGGGCACCTTTTTCTAATCCACACCAGGGCCCCAACTAGCGCTGGTTGTTAAATCTGTGGACAGCAGCTGGCAGGGCTGCACGGTCTCTCTGCTTGACTCCCTTTCAGTCTTTGGGAGCCATGATACCTCCTCTCTCTCCAGCCTCGCCTCCTCCACATCCTTCTTGGTGGTGTATAGTGTCCCCCAAGGCTCTTGCCTGGCCCCTGTTCTAACACTGCACACCTTCTCAGCAGCCTCCCCCACTCCTGTGGCTTCAGTTGTCCTCCGGAGGCCGCTGTCCCAGCACCCCTGCCTCCAGGCCTGTTTCTGCCCTGTGCTGCAGCCACATCATCCTGCAGCCTCCCAGGGGGCATCCCTACCGGCCCGATGCACAGGCACTCACACTCAAGACCTCCCGCTCACCATCTCCATCTTTTTACCCGATGAAACAGTTCCTGCTCTGCTGTTCCCTCCATATACCCAGTCACTGGAGCTGGGCATGTGGGAGGCTTCCTGAGTCCTACCTCCTCCTAACCCCTTATCTAAACCATCACCAAATGCCACAGATTCTGGCTCTTGGATCCCTGAATCAAGCTACCTCTCATTACCACCACCTCCCCTTAGATCAGGTCGACATCATGGCCCCAGTGCCACTCCTCAGCCTTCTTCTTGTCCTCTCCCTGATTCACTGTCCACAAGCAGCCAGATCAGATCCAGCCATGGTTTTCCCCCATCCTCAGGAGGCAGGTCAACCATACCAGCATGTGGCTTCTCCAGAGGCCACCCCTGGCTTGCTTTTCCTGCCTTATCTGTTGTCTTTTCCTCTGCTCTGCTGAGAGGAACCATTTGCAGACCTGGCCTGTGCCCATCGCTCAGGTCTCAGCTTGGTCCCTTCCTCTGGGGCACTTCCTCTGACCCACTCTGGTGCCCCACTACCACTGAAATCCAGCAGACTTGACTGTCCCCGCCTCCCCCTGCTCTTATTCTGTGCCTCCAGGGCTGAAATCACATCTCAACCTTTAATGAGATGTCTGCTTCCTTCACTGAAGGGACTTTACTAAGTGTTTCATTGCAAGTTCTCTTTAAAGAGCCAGGCCCTCAGAGTGATTTCAGAAGGGATTTTTATGTTCTGAAGTTCAGTTAGTTCTCAACATTTGAGACCCATTCTTGCTGCAAGGTGGAGAATAAGTGTCATCTCTGTTAAAAAATGCTTCAGTAAAACTTGATAAGCCTTTTATATCCAGAATATTCAGTTCCCTGCCTTTATTTTCTCTACTGGTGTTTTGGAGAGAGATGTTTTGCACGCACGCACACAACACACACACACACACACACACACACACACACACACACACACACACACACACACACACACACACACACACACACACACAACATTCTTTCCCAGTCCCAGGGTTATGCTGCATGCAGCCCAGGATGGGGTGACAGGGAGACTGGACAGACAGAAAGAGCTATGAGCACAACCTTGGCCTGCCTCGCCCCTGGGCCCGCATCCACTTCCCCATTTCACCACCACCCCCAGGGAACTCAAACTTGTCTCAATCCTCTCTCCACATGTTTCATTAATGTAGGAGTATGGGATTTCCAGGGGGGCCAGGTGGGCATCCCCAGACAGCGACACCGGAACAACCCAGGAAACATTTGCTGCTGGTGGAAGAGAACAAGGGAAGGGCCAGGGTTCAGCCCCATGTGCTTGTCCTTAAATGGCAGCTGAGACCCTGGGAACTTCTCTCTCCAGCTTTCCCTGTTTTTCCTTCCTCTGGGACAATTAACTGCCACTCCTATCCCCTGTGGCTTGGCCCAGTGTAGGTTTCATACCATCTCTCTACCTTTGTTTTGGTCTTTCTTTTTCATAGTGTGTGTGTCAAAGAGAGAGGACAGATGAGGCAGATGTAGAAGGAGCCAGAGGAACGGAGACAGAGACAGGGAGCTGAAAGACTGCCGGCGGGACACGAAAGAGCAGAACTTCACACAGCTGCTGGCACCTTTCCCCAGCCGGCCGTCCCTCCCCCAGCGCCGGAGCTGCTCCCTCTGCCCTCCCCAGTGGCCCCCCAGCTTAATCTATTAGAAACAAAACATGGGAGGGAGAGAGACAACCCTGTCCCCTGCCCTGCACAAGTGCCCGCAGGTCCAGGTGGGGAAGCCTCCTGTCCTGTTTCCCGTATAGCCCAGTAGGTCGCTGTAGTCTCCACCCATTACCCTGCAGGGCTGGCGTGTGTGTGTTTGGGGGTGGGCTGGAGTTGGGGGGCAATGGTTTGTTCAGTTCCTGGGCAGAGGGGCTGAGCGTGTGCCCCAGCCTGGCTGGTTCTCCGTGTGCCCACCGTCAGCCTGGGGCCAGAGCCTGACCGTCCCTTCCTCCAGCAGGCTCGCAGGACCCCCGTGGGGCCCTCCTCCCGGGTCCCTTGTGCAGCCCCACCCACCACGGCCTCCTGGGCCCACTCCATCCCCCTGCTGGCTCAGGTCTACTTAGGAAACTCTCCCCTTTACTGCTGGCTTCAGCAGAGATGCTCTGGTATCTTTTCAAAAGGAATTTGACCAAGAACCAAGGATGAAACAAAAGACCAAAACACACAAAGAAATCACACACTTATAATGGGTAATGCATTTTTTAAATACCTGCTAGTGTATTTTGCCTCCTTATGATGTATTTTTCCCTCTCCTTTTCCTGGAGTACTCTTGCCATCCAGGCTTACCACCCGGAGAAGAGGGTGTCAAAAGACCCCTCAGGGTAGGGAAGACAGAAGGATACTACTGTCTGAAATACCCGGAAAGCACCCCTCTTGGATCTCTGTGGACATGGAAATGCAGAGAAGCTTGCCTTGGGAGCTCTCCCACCACACCTGGAAGACAGTCTGGGAGCAGAGCTTCAAGGGCCAGAAGGCTTCTTCAGGTTATAAAAGGACTCCCAGCCTGACAGCTTCTGGTCAACAGAGATTTTATTAGGGCATGGCTTTTAGAATCAGGCAGCGAGCAGTTCTAGCCCTGCTTCTGCCACTTAGCTGTGGAACCTCGGATGGCTCATTCATTCCAGGCCTCCATTTTCCTATGTGAAACACAGAGTGACAGTGGGCTGTCCCTCCCAGGGCGTTTGAGGATCGGCCGCGATGATGCCCAGTGCCTGACCGTGCGAGCGCTGGATTGCAGGACTGGCCCAGGCACCTGCACAAGCAATATGCACTCCGGTGTGCACTCCGGGCACGCACTCTTTCTCTCCGTGTGTGTGTGTGTTTCACCCTGTCGGCCAGAATATTCTCTCGAAACCTAAGCAAAAAGGAGTGTGTGAATGTGGCCATGATCAGGGATGAATTAATCCCAGACGTGTGAAGGGTTTTCTTTTTTCATTCTCAGCCCTACTACTGCAAATTCAATTACGACTCTTTGCCAGCTACTGAAATGAGGGGACAAGTAAGTACGTGGCTGGGCCTGGAAAATGGGGCAGGGCAGGGGACCCTTCTCGATCCACACCCTCTTCCCCCTTCCCTGCTGTCCAGGATCCAGGAAAGAGTTGCAGTCATTCTGGGATTCCCCACACCGGTTGAGCCCTGCGGAAGCAGCAGGGTGCCATCCAAGAACTTGGACCTGGCAGAAATAGAGCTGCCCTCTGAGAGCTGAACTAGGAAATGACCACACACGGGGCCGGAGCGTAGGCTGGCAAAGGCTCCCTGATGAGGTGACTGGGCCCAGGGCCTGGCAAGCCTTAATGGTGCCCATGTACAACCCTCTGCGAGAAAAGCCCGGGTCTCAGACACTGACCTTGTCTGTGTCTACGGTAGAGAACTTGGCGAGGGGACCCCTTGGCCAGGCTTTCTATCCCCCATGGCTACTGGGGCCTGGGCCGTGAAACTTTTAATTTATCCCTCCCCCTTCACACTCATGGGCACACTTCTCATGGTGTTTTGGCTTCCAGCACAGATGTGCTTACAGGAAATGCATGCCCGTCGTGCTGGGGCAAGGTGAAGGGCACCCTGCACACTCACACACCGGTGTTTTGGCTTATTTACCCTCTCTGAGCTCCATTAATGAGTTCTGCCCCCTGGAGCTGGACTCCCTTCTCTCATACCTACATAATCAGGGTCTTAGCCCTCAAACATGCCTGGAGGTGTGGGGAGCCCTCTGGGTCAAGAATGCCCCGTGGGAAGCCTGCTGGAGGAAATGGGGCCAGCTTCTTGGCAGCACCCTCCCTTGGGCTGGGGAGATTTGGGCCTTCCTGTCTGCCGCCCAGGGATGAAGCGCTCCCCTCTCAGGCCGAGGAGTGGCCTGCTGTGACAGCTGCCCCTCATCTTGTTCTTCTAGAGGCCACTGGCAGGGAGGGGGACTGAATTACTTTAAGGGCATTGCAGGGATGGGGGAGTGGCATGTGGGTGAGTCTATGAGAGAAGGTCAAGGGAGGCTGGTTTTGAAAGAATGGATGTATTGGTGGAGATTGGGTTTTGAATGGGGGTGTTGTGAGTGGGCAGTCAGGGTGTTTGGGGCTGCGAGGTGAGGCAGGGGGTGGGTGGGGATAAGGGTGCCCTGGGATCTTGAATAGAGAGACTTGAAGCAGGGAGCTAAGAGGTCTTATGGGGGAGAGGCCCACAGGCCTACAGGAGCAGGCCTCAGGCTGGAGCTAGGGCTCTGTCTGCCCTCCCCTGGGGCCTCTTACATAACCTAGCCCCGGCCAGGAAGAGCTGAATTTTCATGGTTGGGCTCAAGGTGCCAGAAGAATGAGAAAAATGGGCTGGAGGGAACCCCTGCGCCACAGAACAGGAGCGAGGAGCACAGGGATGTGGGGGGGGACGGGGGACGGGGGAGGGGCTGCGTCAGCCGTGGTCAGCCGTGGTCAGCCAGTGGGGCCCTAGAGGGGCTGGTCCCTGCCTCCCCAAGGTGTCTGGATGGGGGACGCTCCACTCTGTATTCAGGCAGGCTGTCTTGGATGGCTGAGATCCACATCCCACCAGGCCAGGCTCCCGGGCCATGGCTGCACCCAGGATGAGCATGTCCCCACCTGCAGCTCTCCCTCGGGTCCCCAGTAAGGTAGAGGAACTCGGGGAGGGGGCATGGGGGCCGTGTACCCCTGGGGAGACCCACCTCTTCCCTGGCCTCCAGAGTTGGCTCAGTTCAGGGGTGAGGATGAGGCTAGAGGCTGGTCCTACCTCCAGACTGGTCAGAGGAGGGAGCCCTTGGCTACTGAGTGTCAACTATGGACCAGGTGCTATGCCAGGTATTATCACCTTTAATCCTCACCTATGAGAGGTACTATTTTGATCCCCTCTTTAGAGACCAGAAAACTGAGACTCAGGGAGGCCCCACAGCTGTTACTGAAAGGTTCACCCAGACATAGTGACTCAGTGCTGGCTCTTTCTGTCCCCACACCCAGGTCCAGCCACCTCCTTCCCCTCACCAGTCTCACAAATGGTGAATTTCAGGATGAACCTAGAGCCCCTGGCCGGTGGGTAGGTGGGAGGCAGGAGGCAGATGGGCGCAATTGTGTGTGGCGGTCGCATTGGCTCTGTAAAGTTTTCAGTTTTTTCATTCACTCAACAAATATCTACTGAGCACCTGTCATGCCCAGGCTCTTCCCTAAGCACAGAATTCTTGTCCTTGTAAAACCTCAGACAGTAGTAGGTAAATGCAGGGAGAAGAGTAAGGCAGGAGGAGGAGATAAAAGTGCGGATGGGTGGGGAGTGGCCTTTTCCTGTAAGACTGGGGAAGAAGTCCTCTGAAAATGCGGCTGAAGTGAGCAAACCCTGGCTGGAGTGAGACAGTGAGCCTCGTAAAACTTGGCGAGTGCCCCAGGCAGAGGGCAGAGCAAGTGCGGAGGCCCTGAAGTAGGAATGAGCTTGACTTGCTGGTCTCCTCACGTGGGCCCCTGCTGGGAGTTGGCCCTCATCCCCTATAAGGCTTATCTTAAAGTCCTTCTGGGCCAGGGAAGGGGATGTCTCAACAAGTGTCCCTGCAGTTCGTTCCCATCACTCCCTGTGTTGCCCTTGTCTGGAGCCAGGTGGGTGTCCTCACCCCTTCTAGGCTAGGCTAGGCTAGGCACTGTCCAGCGCCCCTTGGCTGTCCTCTTTCCTATGGTTGGCTGCTTGGGGGAATGCTCCCAGGGTTTGCACTCCTCACTGTCCGCTCTAACCCCTGTTGAGGATTCAGGCAACACGCTATTTCCAGATGGGCAAGGGTGACTATTTATTTAATTTTTAAAAATAGCTTTCTTTGGTTTTTGTCTTACTGCAAAAGTAATATATGTTCATTATAGAAATTTGAGAACATGGCTAGCAAAAGGAAGAATATAAAAGGACCACTAATCCCATTACCCAGAAAGAACCACTGTTGGCATTTGGGTATCTCTAGAATTTTCCATGTGGGTATGACATATATGTTGGTATTTTTAAAGGATATGATCTCACTGTACATAGTGGTTTGTAACCAATATACTGTGAGTATCCATTTGCATCACTGAATGTGCCCCTACGATGTGGTTCTCTGGCTCCAGAGCAGCCAATCATTTGGATAAGCCATGATTTATTTAGACAGGCTCCAGTTGATGGACTTTTAGGTAGTTTCCCTTTTTTTTGAAGCATCTCCTCTCCAGGACTCTTCCCTGGCCATTCTTGGAGGCTACTTTGAAGAGTCCAAGCAAGTCCTTGAGATAGGAGGCAGGATAAGATGCCTCAGGGTGCCAGAGGTCAGGACAGGGGTATGGGCTGGGCCGCGGGTTCCTGCTTCTGTCTCTAGGGCAGGGGGCCCCTTGTGTCTCTCAGTTCCCCCAGGCAGACTCACTGAGAAGACGGAGCAGATAGGATTTAACTAAGAAAACCACATTTCTCATAGCTGTCCACAAACACTACTGCTTTTGGAAGAAGGAAACTCTAGTCTTCTAGCCTGCCCACAATGGGCTGGGGGTGGGGAATGGCAGGAGGGGATGGTAGGGGGACCGGAGACCCAGGATGGATGGGGATGGGGACAGGGAGCTCAGGATCACCTGCCCTGAGGTGAAAGTCCTGAGAGGCTGTAGGCTGCTGATGGTTCAGAAGGCACTGCAGGGAAGCTGGGGGGAGTGTTAGGTGAGGCTCCCCAGGAGAGTGTAGGTGCAGTACGGCCAAGTGAGGCTATCTGAGCCGCACTGATTGTGAAAAGCCTCTGTTGCCGTCTCCATGAAGCCACTCTGACTTCACCAGGGCAGGCTGGGAGCCCTTGCTTCCATGGTTTGTGTCCCCCCAGAGCCCCTCCACTGCATCTTACCGTCCCAGCAGTTATTTGGGTCAGCCTGAACTTGACTACCAGCTCTCTGGCTCTTCTCCCCACCATCTGTGAGGCTTGGGGCTGTTCTGTTCCCACATTAAATGTGGAATCATCTTTTCTCTTTTAGAGAGTCACTGTGAGGTCCAGAGGCCAGGAATGTAGAATGCAGTACAGAGTAGATGCTTGAGTTCTTAATATTTCTTTTACATGTTCTTCTCCTACCTTTGTATAAGTCTTTCAGGGGATATAAAATGTCTTCTCTATTCCTGTTCTTTCCCATCCCCAGTGGTGGTCTCTGTGTACCTTGGGAGGTACACAACACTTCACTGGGGTATGGGAAGAAAATATTTACAAAATCAAAGCTATTACTCTTTCCAAATATGTAGTGCTTGGATTGATCCTGGCCATCTCCTGGGCCAGGTGATAGATACAGTTTCATGTCAGTAGATAGGTGTCCTGAGGAAGAGGTATTAGTAGCATTACCCTTGTTTATCAGCTTTTGGTGTGAGCCTGGTTAAGAGGATTTACAGATTACATTATCTGGATTTAACTGAAATAACCCTCACAAAAATGGACACATGGTTTAGAAAGATTCTTGCTGTGAAACACTCTGATTGAAGATAAGCTAACAAAGCAAACAGAAGAGAATAGCAGATTGAAGATAAGCTAACAATGCAAACCAGAAATGCCTCCCAGAGCTCCTACCCCAGCAAGGGCTCACCTGACAAGTTGCATTAGGAAGTAAAAAACAAGGAATTTATCATATCTGACAAGAGGTCAGGGAACAAACTGAGGTATCAAGAGGACTAGTTGAAATTAGGATTTCATCCATACCTGTACCAGCAAGCCTTGTCCTAAACATAGCGTGTGCCTTCAGATATTAACTCATGGCAGTTGTACAGGGATGTAATTTAGGGAGAGATAAGAAGACATATGTTGGGAATGCATGCTCAGGCTTTTCACTGATAGAGGTTTGCTCTCAAAAGGTTTGGAGACTGCTACCCCAGAGCCTCCAGCACCAGGCCTGGCATGCAGTGGGGCTCAGATAGCTTGTGTAGGGCTGACCTGCTCTTTATGCGAGTGCGGGTCTGCCTTGTAAGAGGTTTTTATGACTGCGTAAGTATTCTGCTCACCTCCCTTATTTGGAGCACTCTTCCCTCTTCCTCCTGCCCATGCCCTGCCCCCCAACCACTTTTCCCTTCATTTATCTTCTCCTGCCAGTGGGAGCCCCTGCTGACCCTCATTAACTCAAAGTGTAAAAACCATTTGTCTGCAGCCCCCTTCTCCCCCTCCTCCCCCAGATGGGGGCTGGGGCCAAGCCCTTCTTTCCTCCCATCGCCTGTCTGTACTCAGACCTGTATGAGCCAGATCTGAATCTGCTAGGCCCCCTAGAACAGGCTGGACTTGCTAGGGGATGGCTTCAGGGCTGCTCAGAAGACCTGCAAAGAATGAGAGAAGGCCCTGGGGGAGCCCAGATCTGACCTTCATTCCCCAGAAACGGCAGGCCTGCCTCAGAAGGCTGCACAGGTCGCTCAGCACATACCTTTTAGGGCCTGATTCTTCAGGACAATGACACTCCCTCCCCAGAGCTGTGTAGGACCCAAGCAAGGCAGCCATGTGTGGCTAGTCTTTCCTCTCCATCCCCGCCCTAGCCATCAGGACCTCTGCCCTCAGTCTTCCCAGTGACAGGGAAAAAGGAGGGAAAATTGGGCCTGGAATTAAACCATTTAATAAATGTTAAGTGCTTAGAACTCTATGGAAGTGTGTTGTGATGCCAGGGAGGTGATGAATCAGGAAGGGCGGCCGAGGAGTGGGGCCTGTAGCCCTGCAGGTCCTGAAGATGGGGGACAATCCACAAATGAAGAGGGAGCCTGCCTGAGCGGGAGTACCTGGTGCTGCAGGCAGTGCGTGGCGTCCCAAGGCCCTGCTGGGGTCTCCCCTGGGGAAAGGGCCCCTATCCTCCTCTGGCTCAGTCTCAGCGGGCTGCGTGCGGGGCTGGTTGCCTGCCTTCCTTGGGGCAGCCCAGCAGGGCAGGCAGAAGTGAGTGGGGACGGTGTGCCCTCCTCCTACCCTGGGCTGGCAGGGGCCCAGAGGAATCCAGGAGTCAGAAGTGGATCCAGGGTTTGTGGCCAGGAGCCCAGCCTGGCCCTGTGCAAGAAGGCGTTTGAATTTTCATTGCTCAGGGGGAGCCACAAATTGTCTGGATGAGCGTGGTTGGGTTTATGTAATGTAAACACCTCAGCACACAGATTCCCCCTTGCAGGGAGTACAGGTGGGGGCCTCATATGCTGGCTGCTAGAGGCAGGGGATGGGGACTAGCCAGCCTCACCCAGGAGCTGGGTTGAGGCCATCCAGGCAGGATGCCAGCTTGGTGGAATCCAAAATTCCCCCATCAGTGCTTCGTTGACTGGCTTAGGCAACCAGGTCTCCTGGTTTCTTTTTTGAAGGCCAGCCCACTCTCCACTCCCAGCTGAGGGTAACTGAGTAGGTGTCCCCATCAGATAAGTAAGTTGAGACCGTTTCTTCCTCCCTCTACCCATCCTGACTTTGATGGCCCAGAGCATCCTCAGGGACCTGCGGGGAGATGGGTGGTGGCCCTTAACTACAAGCAAATAGTGGGTAGGGGCTGGGTTCCACAGGTCTCCAGCCCTGTCACATAGCAGGACCTGAGTGTCAGGACAGCAGAGCTGGGGTGGACTCAGCATCCTCCTGGACCTCTTCCAGGGAGGCTCTCTTGCATCTTGGCCTGGGATAGGCCTGGCCTGGTGCTTCTCGGGTGGGCTGTGTGGGTGGCCCTCGGCTGCCCTGGACTGCTCACCCTGCCCCAACCTTCCCTTATGGCTGTCCTAGCCCAGGGCCTCTCTGGCCCCTGTGGTGGCTGCTCTGGGACTCACTCAGAGCCACCGCTGACCTGCCTTCCGGCCCGCCAGGGTAAAAATAGATGTTTCCACCGTGGCCACCTCCACAGCCTCAACTTTCTCCCACTTGAGCCCCTGCCAGGGCTCGCTCAGTGAGTGAAGCACGAACTGCAGGACTGAGTCTGGCGTCAGGGCCCTGCTGAGGCGCCCAGCTGCTCCTGAATGGCTCATTGTTCCAGGAGGTCGCCTGCGAGTCCCTCCTCCAGGCCCGGGGCCTGCCCTGCTCACCCGGGCCTCCTCCCATTCCCCTGGGCTCGCCGAGCTCGTCTGGCTTCTTAGCCCCCTGCCCTCCGCTTGGGTGGATGAGAAGGTACTTAGTCCCTTCCTTGCAGGCCCGCTCTGTGGGTGTGTGTACACAGGGCCTGCATTGGGAAGGGCCTTCACACTTGGTTTAATATTGTGCTGTCACCTCCTTCAAATTCTTAATAACTTTTAAACAAAGGGTTCTCGTGAATTATGGAGCCAGGCCCTCCCCAGTAGGAGCCACTCATCTGACCCAGGTCCGATGGGAGAAGCACATCCTCTCCCTTGGGGAGCCCATAGGTGGGAGGAAGAGGCTTGGCAGCCCTTAGAATCCACACTGTCAAAGGGGCAAACATGGTCTTTGGCCCTTGTGAGACCCAGGCCAGTGAGGGAGACACAATCCTTGCTGTCAGGAGCATCAGGTCCTCAGCCCCGAGCTTGAGAGCTCTGAGATTAATGGAGAATGCATAGCCATGCCTTTAGCACACATTCTAAAGCGGGAGAGAGAGCCCCTGCCTTCAGTGAGTCCAATGGTGGCGACAGAGCCCCCTGCCCTGGGGACCCTAGGCATTGATGGCAAAGACACCCCACACAGGGGGAGCAGGGCTGGTCCTGGCTGAGACGCAACGGTATTCAGGTGGCATGGGGCCTCTGACCCAGAACAGGGCGTGGCACTGATTCCCGTGGGAGCTGCTGAGGGGAAGAGCTTAGGCCTGGGCCCTGGGAGAGGAAGGGAGAGGAAGGAGATGAAGGCAGCCGTGCTGATCTGTGGTGGTGCTGGATGGTAGGGGGCGGAGGGTCCTGGAAGGGTTGCAAGCACTTTTCTGCGGACTCCCGGGAGCATGGCAGAGCTCAGATGCTCTGAGGGTGGCAGCCCCAGGAGAGCACGGTGCTCTCCCCTCAGGGTGGCCCCGGCCTGGCATGCTGGGGTCTGGGGGCAGAGTATAGCGGAGGCCCAGAGCATAGCAAGCCCCAGAGGACCAGACACACCTTTTGGAGCCCCTGGTACCTACTGAATTTCCTGGGAGCATATGGGGGTGAGGGGTGCTCCCTGGGGCCCTGTGGGAGGGGAGGAGAAACACTGACTGGTGACTGGGCACGGGGTTGCCTGCCTCCCCAGGGAAAGCAGGTGGACGGCACTAGCTACGCCCTTGCTCTTCAGAGCCAAGAGATGGCCACAGAACACAAGAAGGAAGTCCTCATGAGGGGAGGCTTCCTGGAGGAGGTGACCCACCTGAGCGGGTGGGCTTAGGGAGCTCTGAGAATGCCCCTATCTACCCACCAGACTACATTGCCCATTCTAAGCTCCTAGTCTACACTGACCCCCAGGAGGAGCCCACAGAGGAGAGGTCTGTGTGGTTTCTTGCCCTCCGAGAAGCTAAAGTGCTCACGGACAGAGACACCTGGCCGAGAAGGCGGGCCCTGGAAGCGTCCTCCAGGAGGGTGAGTGCCCTGCTCTGGGGAGCGCCCCCCCACTGAGAGCCCGGCTGTAGGGTGCTGGCTTGCCTCTTGTATCTTCCTTTGTGGGAGCTTCCCATGGTGTTCCCACCACACGGAGCCCTGGGAGCCCCTGCATGGCCTCTGAGGAGCAAATTAAATTGTGTTCAGAGGCTGGGTCCACACTGCTGCCCTGCCCCTGGGACAGGCCCCTGGGCTGCCGCCCTCCTGAACCAGTCGCAGCCAGTTCGCTAGCCAGCCATCTCCCCAGTGATGCCGTGAGGGGCATTCTGGGGAAAGGGTTGGTCCGCATGCTTGGGGGGGGGCCTGGGTACCTGGAGGACACTCGGAGGGGGGTGAGAAGTGGACTCCTTCTACCAGGAATGGAGGAGGAGAAGGGAGGATGGAGAGATGGTGGGAAAGGGCCTTGGGGAACTAAGGGAAGGGCTAGGAACAGATGTTTTTACCTTTGCAAAATGACTGAGTCCAATCAAGTGAGGTAAGGAGGTCTCAGCTGAGGGGTCCACCCAGACCCACCCTCTCAGCAGACAGCATCCCTTAACTAAGCGCCCTGGGCACAGCCTCTGCCATGCTCAAGACCTGGCTCTGCTGGGTGCTCTGTGCATATGTAGTGAGTGGAGGCTGAGTACCAAGATGCCTAGTTCTCTCAGCCCTGCCACTGTGTGCACAATGGCCAAGCTGTGGGATGTGTGCAGGGGTGGCTCTGGGGTAGGGGGAGAACAGAGAAGAGCAGCAGGGCAGCCTTCCTACACTCTCTGTCCTTGTCTGACCCTTTGAATTTGTACCTATAGCAGATCAGACAGCAGGAGGGAATGCAGTCAGATACCAAGGAGAACTGGATGGTCTCATGCTCTGTGATACATCCTACACCTGTAATCCATTTTCTTGAGGAGTTTTTCCTTCCTGGAAATCGAGGCCAAGCGCTCACCCCCTGGTCTGCCCGGAAGCTGGGAGGATCGAGAGCCAGCCTCCTTGGGGGGCAGGAGTAGCCCATCTCCTTCTTGCATCCAGGTTGCCCCCTACGGGGCTCAGTTCAACCACCCTCCCAGAAGCTCCCAACTTCTGCTGCCTTCACAGCTGTGTCTTCCTTCTCTGCCCTTGCAAAGCTGTTTCACGCGTACCTCTCAGCCAACCATGGCCCACAGTCCTACCACCCGGGAGACAGCAGCATCTCCACCCCGAGCTCGTCTAGTCCAACTCCTTGAGGCCACAGACAGCAAGGAGGTGCCTAAGCTTACACTGCCAGGCGGGGGAGATGAGAAAACAGGGCTCCATGCTGTCTCCCAGGCTGTTGATTTGTGCAAGTGCCATCACTTCATTCATTTATGCGTTCAGGCAACAAGAATTTACTGCCTGCGCTGAGCACAGAAGCTTGTATAAGGAGACAGAAGAATGATCTGCCCTAGGGAAGCAGACGCACAGACCTGGGTGAGCAAGCATCTGTGCGCAGGGCTGCTTCCTGGGGTAGGGGTGAGGGCCGTCACCCTGCTGCAGGGTGGGGGCTCCCTGGGTGGGGGGACAGACGCCTGCCCCAGGGCTGATGGGATGGGAGGATGCGGGAGCTCAGGCTGAGGGCTGAGGAGGCTTAGGCGGGTGGGGGGACCCCAGCATCTAGCCTAGCTCCCTCCCCACCTACCCCTGCACTGGGCTGCAGGCCTGACCTCTGCTTTACCTCCCCTCTCACCTCTGGGCTGCTGCCCCCCTCAGCTGCCTCATTCGCTCCCCCTGGCATTTCCAGACGAAGTGTCCCCTCTCCTCACCAGGCCCCAGCCTTCCCTCCTCCCTGTCACCTCCACTCTAGAAAGAAGCCTTCACTTTCCCCACTGCCTCTCTCAACCTCCAGCATCTGTTGGGGAAATTGGGCCATTTGAGGAATAAAGGAGAAGGCAGGAGGGGGGAAACTCCCGTCTGAGGGCCCAGCCCACAGCTGGGGTGAAAACCTGTTCCTCGTTAACACCCTGAGTCAGGGACCAAAATGGGGGTGTCGTGCCTCCTCAGTCCTCCCGCAGGGACCAGGAGGTGAAAGGCATGATGGGAGCTGGGAGCCCATGTTATTGGGAGCAGATGGGAAGGGATGGCGGGAGGGGTAGGGATGGAGGAGAAAGAGGGTTAGCCTAGGGGCGGGGGAGTGGTGGAATTATGTGTGGGAGTGGGCTGGCAGACCCTCACCCAGACAATGAGGTCCTGAGCCAATTATCTAGAAATATCTCCTCCATGGGAAGTCCTTTGATCTAGAGTGAAGGGGATTCCAGATTTGGGGTACACAGAGGCCTTCTGGGAACCAAGAGCCACGTCTGTCTGGCAAGTGTGTCCCAGCAGAAGCCCTCATGTGGACACTGGGGATCCACACCACCCTGCCCCTCTCTTCAGCCTCTCAGGGCACTGGCAGGGATGGGGTGAAGGGTGGGAGCATGTGTTAAAGACTGGCCTGTGTACGAGGAAGCTGGGGTCTGCTAGACCAGACACAGGAGGCTGGACATGGGCCTGCAGAGAAGGAGTGATGTGGGTGTTTCAAGGAGGGAGCTTGCCAAGAGCATTGTGGTCGATAACCAGCATTCAGAGGGGTGATGGTGATGGTGACCCTGACAGTGTGATGGTGGTGATGAGGTAATAACGGTGTAGACTGATGTCCTTAGCTTGGCTCCAACTTTGCCGTCTACCTTTTTGGATTTGAGTGGGTTGTCAAGTTGGTGAACCTTCCCCAGCTTTCGCTTCAGTGGGACCCTGCTCCCTCATCTCTAGTCCTCAGAAACACCTTGGACTTAGCCGGACTGGGTCCTGGCCTTCACCCCCAGTCTCTTCCTCAGTCTCTGGCCTTCAGTCCAGAGCAGATTTTCTCTGCAGAGAACAGGGTTTGGTGTTAACATCCCAGCCACTTTAGAATCCAAGCGATTTAGGTCCTGGAGGAAGAGGTTGGTCTGGGAAGGGCTGGCGTTGAGCCCCTTTGGCCCCTGCTTCTCAGCCAGGCACTCCCACTTAACCCAGGCCCAGGCAGGCCCGGCCTACACTTCCTGCTCCACATAGCTTGGCCCCAGATTCCTCCTCCAATGTTTTAATTAGATCCTGAGCTCATTAGCTGCCCAAATGTCTTCCAGACACCCAGCAGCTGCTCCGGCCCTCCCCACACCTGCCTGTCCAGCTGGGCCACCCCCACACCTGGAAGACATTGAGGCCACCAGCCAGGGTCCCAAACTCCAGCCCCTCTCTGTGGCTTGAACAGCTGGGACCAGGAGAGGAGAAACAGACTGTTCCGCTTGAGGGAGGGTAGGGG
This sequence comes from Smutsia gigantea, assembly GCA_032199065.1. Lineage (NCBI taxonomy): Eukaryota > Metazoa > Chordata > Mammalia > Pholidota > Manidae > Smutsia > Smutsia gigantea. The sequence continues at coordinate 17,776 of JAVSCE010006739.1, forward strand.
GCCACAGGAGGGGCCCCTGCAGGGAAGGCCGGGAAGTAAGTTGTGACTGCAGCACAGGGGACAGGAGGTCCAGTGCCCTCTGCCTGCCGTGGCCAGGGGCACCAGGTCTGTGGCCCTCTTCCACTTCACCTTTCCGAGGCCCCTGCGGGAGACAGTTGCTCAGGGCCCAGAGTATTTGCTGTCTGTAGTGTAGTGAGGGAGACAGAGCTCAGACAGGCGGATGTAGGAAGCTGGGCTTTGATCTCAGCAGGCTTTCCTGCAGGATTTGCCAGCCCAAGTCCTCATTCCATGAGTGGCAGAAAGAGGGTCACATCCAAGGTCCTGGAAAATTGCCTAGGTTTGAACTCAGATTGGCCCTAGCAGTAATTCCCCTTCCTGGTTCACTGATTTGCACCAACTCCAGGGGGCACCAGCCACATAGAATCAAATGAATGACTTCATTTAACATTCCCTTTACCTAGCACTTAGGAGGACACAGGCTCTGTTGGAAGAACTGGGCAAATGTTAACTAAATCTCACAATAATCCTCTGAGCTAGGTACTGTTATTTATCCCCAGTTCACAGATGGGAATGAGAGCAGTCGAACAGCTTGTTCAAGTTCACACAGGTTGTAAGAGGTGTGGCCGCCGGACTCCAACGCCTGCTGTGCTCTCAGTGCTCGCGCCTCTCTAGAGCAAACCGTGAGCGGTGTTCCCTGGAGTCAGTCGGTGGTGGCCCTATTTAAGGCTTCGCCCCTATATCCAATAGGTGCTGGAATTGCTGCCACCCCAGGGGAGATAGGAGATTCTGGCAATGGGGCCCAAGGCAGACAGCTTAGTTCATGTCTTCCAGGCTCAGCTTCCATAATGTAAAATGGGAAAACCACCCTTAGCTCTTAGAACTGCCTTGAGAGAGTGTCAGAGCCGTGTTGCTTCCCCGTCACAATTCTGATGCCTGCCTGGCAGGATGAAGTATCAGCTGCCGCTCAGCACCTCTGCTCCCCAAACCCCAACTCCACTGCTGGGGTGATGGGGGGTTTGAGATGGAGATCTGTTGCGGGGGTGGGGGGTGGGGGGTGAGTTTGTTCTTGGCTCTCGTCCTCACCGCAACAAAGAATTGAAGGGCAGAGAGACCCTAGTTAAGTGGGGCACAAGTTTGGTTTGAATACACCCTAAGGGAGCAACAGGCCAGAGTCAAGGGAGACAAAGGCAGGTTTACTTGAATAAAGCAGGGAGGAAGGGGAAGCTCCTTGATGGGAACTTGCAAGCTCGAATCAGAGCTCTCAGTAGCCCCTCCCTACTTATCTGAAGTCGGACAGAGAGAGTGAAGACTTGTGCTTAAAGTCTGGGAAATAGAACGAAATAGCAAAGTGGCAAAGACACCACTGGAAGAGCACGGAGATAAAATGTAGTAAGTTGAAAAGTAAGAAGTTTTAAAAAAATACGCACTCTAAGAAAGGGGAGTGTGGACAACCTGAGAGAGGAGACACCCTTAAAAGCTGGGATTCTGTCTTTCAAGGATTTTCAAAAATGAGATAAAGAGGGAGCATAAGCTTGTCATGCAGTGTCACGATGTTGATCTTCAGTGAGAGACAGTATGTCATTATCTGTATCTGTCCTCTAGATAACTGTAGGATAAACTTCCTGTTCTTTAAGACAGTGGCTACCCACAAGCACTGGAAACATATCAGTTGAGACTGCTTGCCTTGCCTTAAGATAGGCTGTTGGCTGATTACCAAAGAATATGCCAGGAATCTAACTTCCCAATTCTCTGCTTTTAAAATGGAATCTTAGCCTTAAGATAAGTCCCTCCTGTTCTTACTATGCTCATATCTTGGCATTTTTTAAGAAAATGAACCATGATGCTTATTCCATGTCTCTGACCTATCTCACTTGCATTAACTAGAGCAAGTCTCAAGGTCATCCCAGATTCAGAGCATGTGGAATGAACTCACACTGCAAAGGGTTTTAACTCAGTGAGTCCTTTCTGGCTCTCTGGCCTTACCTGATTAACTTCTTAAGTTCTTGGCGGGCCCCACCCTCTTTTCCTCCCGCTCATATCTGTCTTTCTGCCTAACAGATCCCTTTCGCTAAATACAGCCAGTGAAAGCAGAGCTGAGCTGGTTCCAGTTCTCAGGAGGCTGGTGCTGGGATGCCTGGCCGCAGCGCTTCACTGGCCTCCAGGAACCTTAAAGGGCTGTGGGGCTCTGAGTCGTTGTCCTGAAGGGGCTACCTGACCATCTTTTGGGGAGACGGTTGGTGCCCCAGCAAGTCCCTCTGCAGCCTGCCTTAGGGCTCCCTCCTCTCCTATGAGATGACAATTTCGGGCTGACCGAGGATACATGGAAATGGGAGCACTGAGCTGGGGTCCACTTATACATGGGGAGCAAGGAAGGGGAGCAGAGAGAGAGCGCCCCTGCCCAGCAGCCGTCTGTGCTGGGTGTGTGCGTGTGTGCGTGTGTGGTTAGCACCTTTGACAGTTTTTCCGTCTGCTTTCCACCCCTCATAGTCAGTTTTCCCAGCAGAAGGCTGGGAGGGGCTAGCTGTCAGGACTAGCTGTGATTGTCAAGGCCTGGAAAATCCGACCAGGCCCTACCTCCAAATACAGTCACACTGGGGCTTACAGCTTCTATATATGAATTTTGTGGGACACAATTCAGTCTACAACAATAAGTTAAAAAAAAGAGTTCCATGGTTGACTGAGTTTGGGAAAGAATGAGTTCAAACAAATCAAACAGGGTTCTTGACTGCAGGTCTTCTCCCAGCCTTCCACTATGACAAGGATGCTCCAAGGTGGGACTGGAGAAGATAAAATGCAGGGTTTCCCAAACACCTGTGACCTTAGAACTCATTTTTTGGTTCGTTTTGCAGAGGTGGTGTTTTCTGGAGCTCTCTGTGGCAGCCTGTTGGCCTAATCGATTGCTGCATGGCTTTTCCTGACTGAAGTACCAACGGGCAAGGTCGGAACATCACTGTTCCACCCAGAGACTGGGAGAGTAACCTGTCAACTCTTCCTGGCCAATGCTTGGTCTCTGGTGGGCGATCGCGGTCTGTGACAGTGTCAGCCTTGCCTGTTAGCGTGCTCAGTGAGGCCCCTAAACCTACAATTTTTGTTTTGTTTTGCTGTTTTGTGAGGCCCAGCTAATGCCGGCCGGTAGCTATACCTTGCTTGGCTCCCAGGTCATAGCAGTTCAGCCTGGGTCCCTGGAGGGCAGCTCTTGGCCATCACATGCCATCATGCCCTTGCAACATTTCAGTTGCAGCCTTGTCTTGAGGCTGAGGATGGACAATTGTAACTCTGGGGGAATATCCCAGGGCAAAATACCTTTGAAACCGAAATCAGTCAAAGGAAGAAATAAAGTGGAAGAAACCCATTTATTTCTTACAAACAGTCATCTGCTTCTGCTCTCCTGTGTCTCTCGTGAACCAGCTGCAGGAGAAAAGACCCCACCCAGCCTCTCAGGTCCAGATAAGCCCTAGCTTGCTCTGGTAATTTCCTTTTGATATGGAGATGGTTACTTCTCTCCACCCCTTGAAATACCTATTGATATGGAGATCCCCTAAGGCCAGGGGAGAGATTCTGGAAATATTGCAGTTTACTCACAACAACCCTCAACGGGGTAACCCTTCATCTTCCCCTTTCACCTTGAATGTGTGATCCCTAAACAACCCCATTTGCTGAAACTGGTGTTGTCCAGGAAGTTGTGATCTGGAACTTTTACTCCAAAGTTTGAGGACCTACAGCATTTGATCACCTGAGAGCTTGTTGGAAATGCAGGGTCTCAGGTTCCATGGCAGACCTGTTGAACCAGAATCTGCATTTAGCGAGTTCCCAGGTGATTTATAGGCAGGCTCATTAAAGGTTAAAATGTACTAGTCTGGACCAGTGATTTTTAGAACTACAGGTTATGACCCATTGTAAATTTAAAAAGCAGTAGCATGAGTTGTAACCAATGAGCTGCATTTAAAAGATAAAAGAGTAGAGTTGAAAATATAGGATGTGTGACTTAATTAGGGCAAATATTTTTTGGGGAAACTGTGTGATCTGCATTGCAGCATAAAGTGTGTCACTATTGAAAGTTTGAAGACACTATTCTTGGGGTACTCAAGGGTGGTGAGACAGGGGACTGGCTGTGGTGACCCTGCCTGGCCCTGCCCACCCCTCCCCACCTGGCCTCTCCTCAGCTGCTCTTGATGCCTAAGGGTTTCCGGTCACTGACCACACACGCCTTGTCACCACACCCTGTGGCCCAATGCATGGGCTTTGGAGTGTGGTGGGGGAGAGATGGAACCAAAAAGAATGACTTTTAAAATAGGTTCTCCTGCAGATTTATTTCCCCCCAGCTCCTTGCCCCAGTTCCACCTTCTCCCTTTCCTGCACCAAGCTGGAAGGCGGAGTTCATCAGAGACGGGAGTCTCTCTCCCTCCACACTGAGGATTACTCCTTCCCAAGGCGCCTCACCCCATGCCACAGTGTCAAAATAACCCAGCGGACCCCGTGCTTGCAGGGCCATTCCCGCCTTTGGTAGTCGGCCACCAGCCCCTCGTCTGCTAGAGAATGTATCTGATCTTTGAACCTAGCACTCCCTGGAGATCAAGTTGGGCACCTGCTGGAAGCATCAGCATGGCTCTACAGTCAGAGTTGGGGCATGCGAGGTGGCAGGGCGGCGAGAAGGCAGGGGCCCTAGAGCCGAGGGGCTGGGAGGCTGAGGGATGTCCTGTGACCCTTTCTCCCTCCCTTCACTTTTAGTCCTGGCTCATGGCCCAAATAGAATGTCTACTGGGTCTCTTCCCTTTGGAAGCCCTTCGTCATCGTCATCGTCATCATCACCACTACTGTAGATGGCATAGGGCGATTGAATGTCATAGCGTGATCACATGTTTCTGTTTGCCTGCACTGGTTGGAGTTCATACCTGTTGTCTGGGTATAATAATTAATAGGGCCCCCTGTCACTCTTAAGAGTGTTCCAATTTGGATTTTAAATCATCTTATAACCTTATGAAAGTAAGCTAAACTAAAGAAAATGTTGCCAAAGATCTTAAATCTAATAAGCAGTTCATCTCAGACTTGACCCAAGTCACAGTCTTCTCCCAGGCTGCCTCAGGTCCTTTCCAGGATGCCTCACTTTCTGTTTGTTCCTCCACCCGCAGGGAATGGTAGTGTGGATCAGAGCCTGAGTCTGTATTCTGGGCTCCTGGACTCCAGCAGGCCTTGAAATCTTGTTAGAGGGAGTCAGTTCAGCCTCTAATAACCTCCCTCAGCCATAGGGTGCGGCAGAATCTAAAGGGATTTCTGAAACCTTAGATTTTGCTGCATGGGTGGGTAGGGCTGAGATGACAGTCGAGGTATTACCCAGGGGTATGGGGTCTTTTCTCAGGGTGCTCTTTGGTTTCCCCCTCAGGCTCACTCAGAATTTTGGCTGTAGAAAATGTAAATTTCCTGGGGGTGGAAAACACACATGGTACTTCTTCCTGTTGTGTATGGATAGTGGAGTGAGGCAGGTGGATGTGGGAACTAGCAGTAGGGTGGGCAGGCAGGGGCTAGTACTTTGCATGCTGAGGGGCCTGAGGCCTGGGGGCAGGATTAGAAGGGCATTAGAAGGGATAGAAGGGCAGCATTAGCTGTAGCTGGCAGTAACTTCCCCAGGAACTTGGACTTGGCACTTGGGTACAACTTTGAGGCACAAGGCCGCCCTCATTCCCCCATGCCACCTGTAGGCACTGAACTGCTGACAGGTTTCTGGCTCTGTCAAGGCCACTGTCCACAGACTGGGGAGGCCCGGGACCTTGTCCCACTGGATGTAGGCCCTGAAGCGTCTCTGGGTATCTGTCCCATCTAGTTCAAGGACTCTGCAGGAAGCATAGGTGAGGGGGCAATGCAGGTGCTTCCCCAGTGAGCACACTGGTGGTCAGGGATGGAGCGGCAACATATTCTCAAAAACATATACATGCACAAAAGCATACATGTAGACACACCCCATATATAACACGTTCACAATTCCCACATAACCCATGTATACCCTACACATACCAAACACACAAACATTCACATCTAGATACCTCACACGTACTCACTCATCCATATCCATGTACATGTACACATGTGCATGTGTACAAACACATACGACCACACATGCATGTATACATACATGTAGGGGCATCCACATGTATGTAGATAAGTACACACCTACACAACAAGTACCCACATGTGCAGTGCACCCCAGCCAGCCAAGCAGAAATGGGAACAGCCCCCTGTCATGAGAGAGGAAGTCCAGAGCCCTGACAAGAGAGGGTGTGTGTATGGAGAACACCCTAGTTCTCAGAGACTGGAGATCAGCAGTATTGGAGAGGGAAGAGTGGGTGGAGCTTAGGGCATAGGTGCAGCAGATGTGTGAGGAGATAGCACGACCAAGGCACCCTCAAACAGGTCCCATCCCATTGTCCACACTGCCAGTGTGCCAAGGGGTCAACTCCTTGGCGTTCATATCCTCTTTCCTCCTGACTCATTGGAAGGATGAACAGATTACCTACAAAAGGAAACCCAAATCAAATTGGCAACGACTTGTCCCCAGCAACAATGTATGCAAGAAGACAGAAAAATCTTAAATAATTCCAGTGTGGTAACTACTGAATTTGGTTGGGGGAAACAAGGGGGAAGGTCCTGTGTTTAGTTCTGGGTTGAAAGTCTAGGGAAAAAAGCTTTCCAGTAACCCTCTCCTGTCAATTCCTGTCAGGATCAGATAGGTCAAAGACCTTTGAAAACCTAAGTGAAGCATTTGGACCAGCCTCTTTGCGTAGGTGAGACTGGATGTGGCAGGACAGGGTAAGTAGAAAGGAGAAGAAGGCTTGCCTGGTGGGGAACTCCAGGGCAAGGGTCCAGAGGCCAAGCAAGCTGATATGCTTGGCAACTACTTGGCCCTTTCAGGTGTTCTGGAAGGTGCTTCTGAGCTGTCTTGCCTGGGAATAATAACCCAGGATGGGCTTGCTACAGGTGGCCCTGGGTTTGCACAGGACAGACCTCCTCTTTCTCACCCACATGGTTATCATTCAAGTGTAGCCAGACTGGTGCACTTATGGGCCCGTGAGGCTGTGCTATGGTCTGGTGCATTCCACTAACCCTATTCAGAGGTCAGAGGTCAGTCTGTAGTCAAGTTCAGGGTCAGTTTTGCAGCCAGGCTTAGCCTTTGAACAGGGCCAGCTTTGCAACCAGTGTCAGAGATTGGTCTTGGCCAGGGTTGGAATCAGTGTGAGTCAGAGACAGGGTTGGTCTGTGGCCATGGTTGTGGTCAGTCTGAGGTCACATTGATCGGACCAGAATTCGGGCTGAACGGGACTGGGAAACAGTTCATCCTCAATGTGACTGATGTGACTGAGACTGGCAGTGAGGCCTATAACCTCACAAAGTCCCAGCTGACAAGAGGTTGCCCAGTCTTTCCTCTGATGGAGACACAGGCAATCTCTTGACATTAGCAGCTCTGAGTTCTGAACGCCTCGGTAAGGCTGGGGCAGGGGTAGATGTAGATCTGCCAGACCATGTGTTCCCATAACTGGAAGGTCCCAGCACCCCCATGACAGGATTCTACACATGACTACAGTCTGGGAGGTCCTGTGGGGACATGGCAGATGGTGGTCCTGACTCTAGAGCTTGGCATCTGGAGGCCAGGCTTTGGTGTAAAATATGGCCCATGGCAAGGACCCTTCAGATGTGACACCGTTGATCATGGGCTGTGTGTGGGCCTTCAGCGAGGCCGGGTGACACCCCTCATCCCACTCACGTCCATTCTGCATCCCCTAAAACAACCAGTGACCCTACTCGGTGCTGCCCCTCTGCCCAAGGAAAGGGGTAACCAAACAGTTTCTTTGCCCTGAGCTCATGCTTCATTGAATGTGCTGTCCCAGAAACTGCCCATTCCAGAAGGAGAAGCCGGGAACAGACGGCACCGGGAAGGCTCGGGAAAGGCCAGCAACCTCTGCTTTGGGTTAGTTTAGAGTCAGAACAAGATGACAGGGAATGGGGTGGTACAGCTGGAGGCTGCGATCCTGAGACCCCCATATACAGGCCCCATTGGCATCACTTGAGACCCTGCTATGCTCCAGGCCCTGAGCCAGGCTCTGCAGGGAACTCAGAGGTGAGCCGGATTCCCGTCCTTAGATCTTCCCATGGAGGGCTGGAGAACTGGATCTGTTTACTGTATGTGGGCTGACAGCACGCGCTAGAATTGTTCCCACACCTAGTGGTCCTCAACTAGGCTGCCCATTAGAATCACCCAAGGAGCTTAAACATAGGGATGCCTCCACTCTATCCCAGACCAGTTGTAATCTTAATCTAGGTAAATTAGCACCTAGGGAGGAGATGGATGCCTCCTAGGTAGGTCCTCGTGAGCAGAGGCTTCCTTTAAGCCTACTTAGAAAGGCTGGTAATGCTGATTAAAAGCAGCAACAAGTACAACAATAATAGCAAGTCTTTGTGGAGTCCCTGCTATGTGCCCTCAGATTTTTACAAGGGTGGTAAGTTTCAAACACGGCTTTCAAATTCTTTGACAACCTTTCCATCGGGAGGTGGGGGTCTATGTCTACTTCTGAATCTGGGTTCTGTAAAGCTTGGCCAACAGAATATGGTGGAAATGACACTGTGCTGGTTTCTGGGATAGGTCTTCAGAAACTGGCAGCTTCCACTTCCTGTGTTTTGGGACATTTGCTCTTGGAACCCAGCCATCATGCTGTGAGGAAGCCAAGCAGCCATGTGGAGTGGTCACACATAAGTGACCTGACCAACAGTTCCAGCTGAGGTCCTAGCAGACAGCCACCCCACCAGCCATCAGACAGGTGAGTGAGCAGGTCTGCACACAGCTCTACCCCTCAGTGAGTCATTCCCAGTCCAGCTTGAACTACTCCACGTAATACTGGAAAGAGCAGAGATAACCTGTCTCCACCAAGCAATGCTCAAATTGCAGACGGAGAGCAAAACAAATGACTGTTGATGCTTTAAGCCAGAGATTGGAAAACTTCTGTAAAGGACCAAGCTAGTAAGTATTTTAGATTCTGTGGGCCATTAAAGAAAATTAGAGGAAATATGGGGGTCTCTGTCAAAACTAATCAACTCTGTTGTTCTGCAAAAGCAACCATAGGTAATACATAAATGAATGGGGTGTTCCAATAAAACTTTATGTACACTGAAATGTGAATTTCATATGATTTTTACCTGTCGTGAATTCTTCTTTTGCTATTTCTGCAACTCGTTAAAAACATAAACCATTCTAAGCTTGTGGGCTGTGCAAAACCACAAAATAGGCCATAGTTTGCCGACCCCTGTTTTAAGTCATTAAGGTTGAAGTGGTCTGTTACGCAGCCATAGATAACAACCCAGTCATGTAGAGGATTTTGTAGAATTTATATGAAATTGAGGTATGGAGCATTAAAAACTTCTTTGAGTCCACAGCTACTGTGACTGTGAACTTAGCCCACTGATACTTAGCTCGATTCCGAGAGGTTGGGTGGGTTGGAATGGTGAGATTAGAATTAAAAAGATCCGAGAAAAAAATCAGTTACTGCAGAGTAACAAGAGCTGTTTGTTGCTTTCCAGTCATATTCTGAGAAAAGAGACTCAGGAAATGGGGGAGGGTCTCTGTGGAGGCTTCCCCAGAGCAAAATAAAACTTCCCTTCAAACGTTCCACATCCCTTTTCTAGTTCCACACTCATTAAGCAATCTTCTGGGTAAGAATTTGTCTTTTCAGGTAATAACAGTTGTTATTATTAACATTTATGGGGTGCTTAGTGTATGCTAGGCACTGGTATTAAGCTCTTTATGTGTAGTAACTCATTAAATCTTCACAATAATCTGTTATTTATCCCAAATTTGTAAGTGGGGAAATTGAAGCTCAGACAGCTTCAATTAAAATATAGGACTAGAATTCGAACCCAGGCAGCCTGGCTCCTGATCCTATGTACTTAACTACTCTGGTATTCTGTTCCCCACCCTGACCTTGGGAGAGGTGCCCTGGAGTGGAGGGTGCATTCTAGACACAGCAAGGGACGGTCCTTGCTACGAACGTACTAGCATCTGATTCGTACTCTCGCTTGTGTGTCTTAGTTGATGCAAGTGTGTGTCCCTGAGCTAGGACTAGAAAGGCAAAGGCCTCCATCTGGAAAGGCAGAGGCCCTGTGAACTTGTCTGCCGTGGGGAGGACATGTGGCAGGGAGGGCAGGCTGGCTGGCAGCATAGTTGGTCCCCTACAGTTCATTTTGGTTTTCATTTTACATGACCTCTCAGTAGCATACAACTTTGTTCGCGTAAAATTTTTTAAAATCCCATTCTCTTATCTTTCTAAATCTTTACAGCACCTGCAGAGGTATCTACTCTCTCCCCCTGATACTGGTTATTCACGTCTTCCCTCATTCCTTCTCCATCTCTCTTACCCTGATCGTTCTTACTAGTGGTTTCTCAATTTTATTAGTCCTTTCAAAGACTCAGATTTGGCTTTGTTGAACTTCTCTGTTATATAAAGTTTGTTTCCTATTTAATTAATTTCTGCTCTTATTTTTAATATTTCCTTTTATTCTCTCTGGGTTTGTTTTGGTGTTCTCCTAACTTAATGAAATTGATGTTTAGCCCATTATTTTTCAGCCTCTTTCTTTTTCTGATACATCAAGGCAGTAAATTTCCCTCTTTCTGCTTTGGCCACATCACAAATTTATATATGTTATTTTCATTATTGTACAGTTCAGAATATTTTCTAGTTTCTATGTGGTTTATTTTTTGCTACTTGGGTTATATACAAATGTGTTTCTAAATTTCCAAACATAATGGGATTTTTCTGTTATCTTTTTTGGTTTACAGTTTCCTCATTTCATTGCATTGGGATTAGAGAGTGGGCTCTTTAACATTTCATTCATTTACATTTGTTGAGATTCATTTTGGAACCCAGTAAATGGTCAGTTTATATAAATCTTCGAAGTGTGTCTGAGGAAAAAAATGCATCTTCTGTCAGTGATGAGCGCTGTTTTCTATACAGGTCTCTTAGATAAAATGTGTTAATTCTGTTTTTCAAAATTTCTATATCCTTGCTGATTTTCTTTTCTTTTTGGTGTCTCAGTTATGAACAGAATGTGTTAAAATCTCCCACTGTTACTGTGGATTTGTTGATTTTTTTTTAAGTCCTGATAAGTTTTACATTATATATTTTTGAGGCCATGTTATTAGGGACTTACAGTTTAAACTTGCTGTATCTTTCTAATGAACTAAATCTTTTGTGATTGTGAATGGACTTGGCAATGCCTTTTCCTTAAAGTCTATTTTGTCTAAATTAACACAACTACTTCAGCTTTTCTTTGGTAAGTATATCCATGGCTTATATCCGTGGGGTTTTGATATCTTAGATAAATATGTTTAGTTGGATTACAAAGTGTTTCTTTAATAATATAATAGTCAAAAAATTGACTGAAAGTGTAATCCCAATTACATAAAATTTCACAGCTTTTAAGATTTTAAGATTCCTTAAAATCACCCAGTGAAACAAATTTGGCTGGTGGTTCCAGGGCTGGGTCTGTGTTTGTTTAACCAGAGATAGGTTTCCTTGTCCTCTTTTTCTTTTCCCTTCCTTCGCTCCCTTCCTTTTATTCTTTTCTCCCCAGATCTGCTCACCTGTTCTTCATCAAGTCCACTCTGTGTAATCCCGAGCCGCACATGCAAATGCGTGTGTGTGTCATGTGCACCTGTGCGTGTACCTGAATCCTCCCACTGCATTTTCTCCAGGCTTCTCACTCACTACACCCGGCACACCGGTCTTCCGTCTGTTCCTCAAAGACTGCAAGCTCTTCCTCCACTGAGCCTTTGCATTCTGACCCTCTCTTCTGGGAATGGCTTCACAGAACTCTAAGGCAGGCACTTTCTCCAAACCACTTCTTATATTTGCCCTGTATTTTTATCTTCATAGCATTCGTCATGACCTACAGTTATCTTGTGTTTGTTTACGTGTTTATTTTACATCACTCCCATGGCACTTGAATGCAAACCCCTGGGAGCAGAGACCTTGTCTTGCTCACAGCTGTGCCCTCCGTGCCTAGCAAAGAACTGTGTTAGGCAAAAGACTGTGTTAGAGACTTATTGTATAGCTGTTGAAGGAATGAATGAGTGAAGGTTTTACTTCTATGCCCCCTTCCCACATAGAGTATTCACCATGTCTTATAGGACTGCTCACCTCTCTCTACCTCCTCCTTCCATTGCCTGAGTTCAGACTGTCAACATTGCTCACCTGGGCATCTGCCAATGCCTCCTAACTGGTTGGCCCACATCTTGTCTAGGCTCCCTCCCATCCACTCTGACACTGTGGTGAAGGATCCCTCTCACATATAAATCGATCAGGTTACCCCTTGCTTCAAACCTTTCAACAGTAATCTATTGTCCTGGAGGAGTCCCCTGAACATGGAGTCCAGGGCATGATCTAGCCCCCATTCCCTCCTCTGACCTCATCCTGCCTCTCCTCTGTCTCCCCTTCTCCCTGTGAGCCCCAGTCACGCTGCCCTGCTTCCACATCCTCAGATAGCCTGTCTACCTCCCACTCAGGGCCTTTCGCACACAGGCTCCATGCCTGCAATCCCTTGCCCCCTCTGGCTCCCTGGCCACCCGAGGCCTTCCTGATCTCTAATCCCATGGACTGGGCTTCCTGTTGCCCTCAGTCACCATGCTCGGCACACCTGCTTGTGAGCAGCTGGGGGCGCTGCTTGGGTACCCTCTGTAACTAGCATAATCCCCTCTGGCACCTCCAGGGACTAGCATACGACCTGGCAGATGGTGGGCTCTTCTTAGGGCACCTTTGTGGGGTGAAGAGCCAGTGCCCCACACTGGGACCCCAGGGTTGGCTGTGCCACACCGGCACCGCCCAGCCGCTTCCCCCACAGCATCACTGATCCCCCCTCCCGACGGCAGCAGTGAGGGGAGGCAGAGGGCTGCTCTCCGCCTCTCCTTGCTGAGCTGTGCAGAGTGCCAGGCCCCAGCTGCCTGGGACGGTGACAGAAGGATTTGGCAGCTTTGTCCTCTGCAGTGGGAAGTGGGGCAGTGCTTCCCACAAGACCATGCCCAAAGGGGGTTCCCGCCAGCTGGACGGCTGTTGAAGGAGGGCAAGCAAAGTGTGCTCAGTGTGGGTCAGACCCTTGACAGAGAGAATGCTGGGTGTCGTGAGATTTGGCCCCCAGCACTGATGGGGACAGGGATGTTCTCCTTGTTTCTCCATGGGATTCAGTGACTCAAGTCCGGAGAGGACTGGAAAGAAAGCGGTGTGGTTTGGCATTCTGCAGGTTTGGGGACCTTGGGAGCTTGGGGACACCTGTGGATGGTGGGGTCCTCAGGGATGGTGACTTCTTGAAGTGGCTTATGCTGAGCAGACAGGCGTGGAAGCTTATCCCCAACCATGAGTGAGACCCTGCCTGGGACCTCCCTGGAGGGAGGGGATGCCTCCATGCAGGCAGGAAGGCCTGAGTTGTACATCTTATTTACTACTGTCTATAAACTCCTGAAGGAGGGTACACTGGCTGCCCATAATTCACAGCTCACAGCTAAGCTCATGCCTCAATGGAACTTAAAAGTCCTGAGAGGAAACTGTTAGGAGCAGAGAAAAGTTTGCCGAGAGGATGGACACAGGTGGTACCTGGTGTCATCCTGGGGTCTGCTGGCCCAGAATCCTGCTCTGGGGGGCCCTGAGGGAACGGGGGGACATGGCTGCTTTTTCTGAGGTCCCTGCCTGGGTAAGGCCCCCAGCTTGCTTCAGAGATCCCTCTGGGCTCTGGGCTCTGGACTGCAGAACTTCGATGTCTCTCACTTCCATTTCTGCCCTGGCTGAACCTTCTTGGAGAAGAGGCGTCAGCATTAATCTTCCTGAATAGGAGGGTGTGGGGATCTTGACTAGCTGGTTTGGGGAATGACGTCCTCTGTTATCTGCCTCAGGGCACAGACACACCTCCCCTATCTGACTGGCACTTCTAGAAACAGAGCTGCCGCTCTTGGTGCCCAGTTCATCCGGAGACTTCTCCAGCGCCTTGGGCTACATCACCATCTATATCCTTCTAGCTCCTCCCCTCTAGGCCTCTGGCTCTCATTTCCTTTGGGAAAAGGAGATCTGAGCCGATTTGGGAAACTCTTCCTGCAGAGGAGGCTGGCACTCTGTCCAGGTCGGCAAGGCTATATTTAGCTGGCTATATTTGCAGTTTCACTTACTTGTCCCAACCCCAGTCCCGCCTGCCACCCCTCTCCCCCCACAGCAGCCTGTCCTGCCCCATCGGGGCCCCACTTCGCCCCTGCTCCGGCTGTGCAATTGTGGTCTGGGCCACAGGCTATTTTTTGCTTGGTGCCAAAGATTATTCAGTTATCAGGAATGTGTGTTTAAGTGGCCGTCTCCGGAACAAAGATTATAAATAGGAACTTGGGGTCAAGGCCTGGGCCCCAGTGTCCTCTTTCTCTTTGTCCCAGTTCCTGTCCCAGCTCCTGGATTTCAGTTGGGCTGAGCACCAAGAGGGGATGGCAAGGTTGTCTGGGGGGGAGAAGGACCCCAGGCTGGGAGGCCAGAGGACGGAGTGACTGAGTGCATCCTGATAGGCAAGTCACCTAACCTCTCTGAGACTTGCTTTATCCATCTGGGAAATGGGGAGACCAGACCCATT
>JAVSCE010006740.1:0-35826 GCA_032199065.1 Smutsia gigantea
CAAAATAGACTTCAAAACGAAGAAAGCAGCAAGAGATAAAGAAGGACATTACATAATGATAAAGGGGTCAGTCCAACAAGAGGATATAACCATTTAAAATATATATGCACCCAACACAGGAGCGCCGGCATATGTGAAACAAATACTAACAGAATTAAAGGAGGAAATAGACAGCAATGCATTCATCTTAGGAGACTTCAACACACCACTCCTCCAAAGGACAGATCAACCAGACAGAAAATAAGTAAAGACACAGAGGCACTGAACAACACACTAGAACAGATGGACCTAACAGACATCTACAGAACTCTACACCCAAAAGCAACAGGATACACATTCTTCTCAAGTGCACATGGAACATTTTCCAGAATAGACCACATACTAGGCCACAAAAGAACCTCAGTAATTTCAAAAATATTGAAATCCTACCAACCAACTTCTCAGATCACCAAGGTATAAAACTAGAAATAAATTTTAGAAAGAAATCAAAAAGGCTCACAGATACATGGAGACTTAACAACACTCTCCTAATTAATCAATGGGTTAACGACCAAATCAAAACAGAAATCAAAGAATATATGGAGACTAATGACAACAACAACACAAAGCCACAACTTCTGTGGGATGCAGCAAAGGCAGTTTTAAGAGGAAAGTATATTGCAATCCAGGCCAATTTAAAGAAAGAAGAACATTCCCAAATGAACAGCCTAAAGACACAATTACTGAAATTGGAAAAAGAAGAACAAATGAGGCCCAAAGTCACCAGAAGGAGGGACATAATAAAGATCAGAAAATAAATAAATAAAATTGAGAGGAATAAAACAATAGAAAAAAATCAATGAAACCAAGAGCTGGTTCTTTGAAAAAATAAACAAAATAGATAAACCCCTAGCCAGACTCATTAAGAGAAAAAGAGAACCTACACACATAAACAGAATCAGAAATGAGAAAGGAAAAATCACGACGGATCCCACAGAAATACAAAGAATTATAAAAGAATACTATGAGAATCTATATACTAGCAAACTGGAAAACCTAGAAGAAATGGACAACTTCTTAGAAAAATACAACCTTCCAAAACTGACCAAACAAGAAACAGAAAAACTAAACAGACCAATCACCAGCAACAAAATTGAAGCAGTAATCAAAAAACTACCCAAGAACAAAACCCCCGGACCAGATGGATTCACCTCTGAATTCTACCAGACATATAGAGAAGAAATAACACCCATTCTCCTTAAAGTTTTCCAAAAATAGAAGAGGAGGGAATACTTCCAAACTCATTCTATGAAGCCAGCATCACTCTAATACCAAAACCGGGCAAAGACCTCACCAAAAAGAAAATTATAGACCAATATCCCTGATGAACGTAGATGCAAAAATACTCAACAAAATATTAGCAAACCGAATTCAAAAATACATCAAGAGGATCAGACACCATGATCAAGTGGGATTCATCCCAGGGATGCAAGGATGGTACAACATTCAAAAATCCATCAACATCATCCACCACATCAACAAAAAGAAGAACAAAAACCACATGATCATCTCTATAGATGCTGAAAAAGCATTTGACAAAATTCAGCATCCATTCATGATTAAAACTCTCAACAAAATGAGTATAGAGGGCAAGTACCTCAACATCATAAAGGCCATATATGACAAACCCGCAGCTAACATACTTAACAGTGAGAAGCTGAAAGCTTTTCATCTAAGATCGGGAACAACACAGAGATGCCCTCTCTCTCCACTGTTACTCAACATAGTATTGGAGGCCCTAGCCACAGCAATCAGACAAAACAAAGACATACAAGGCATCCAGATTGGTAAAGAAGAAGTCAAATTGTCACTATTTGCAGATGACATGATATTTTACATAAAAAACCCTAAAGACTCCACTCCAAAACTACTAGAACTAATATCTGAATTCAGCAAAGTTGCAGGATACAAAGTTAACACACAAAAATCTGTTGCTTTCCTATACACTAATGATGAACTAACAGAAAGAGAAATCAGAAAAACAATTCCGTTCAAAATTGCATCAAAAAGAATAAAATACCTAGGAATAAACCTAACAAAGGAAGTGAAAGACCTGTACTCTGAAAACTACAAGACATTCCTAAGAGAAATTAAAGAGGACACTAACAAATGGAAATTCATCCCATGCTCTTGGCTAGGAAGAATAAATATTGTCAAAATGTCTATATTACCCAAAGCAATCTACAGATTCAATGCAATCCCTATCAAACTACCAACAGCTTTCTTCAATGAACTGGAACAAATAATACTAAAATTCATATGGCACCACAAAAGACCCCGAATAGCCAAAGCAATCCTGAGAAGGAGGAATAAAACAGGGGGAATTACGCTCCCTGACTTCAAGCTCTACTACAAAAGCCACAGTAATCAAGACAATTTGGTATTGGCACAAAAACAGACCCACAGACCAGTGGAATAGAATAGAAAATCCAAACATCAACCCAAACACATGCAGTCAATTAATATTGGATAAGGGAGCCTTGGATATACATTGGGGAGATGACAGCCTCTTCAGCAGCTGGTGTTGGAAAAACTGGACAGCTACATGTAAGAGAATGAAACTGGACTACTGTCTAACCCCATACACAAAGGTAAACTCAAGGTGGATCAAAGACCTGAATGTAAGTCATGAAACCATAAAACTCTTAGAAAAAATATAGGCAAAAAGCTCTTGGACATAAACATGAGCAACTTCTTCATGAACATATCTCCCCGGGCAAGGGAAACAAAAGCAAAAATGAACAAGTGGGACTATATCAAGCTGAAAAGCTTCTGTACAGCAAAGGACACCATCAGTAGAACAAAAAGACATCCTACAGTATGGGAGAATATATTCATAAAAAACGTATCTGATAAAGGGTTGACATCCAAAATATATAAAGAACTCATGCACCTCAACAAACAAAAGCAAATAATCCAATTAAGAAATGGGCAGAGGACATGAATAGACACTTCTCCAAAGAAGAAATTCACATGGCCAACAGGCACATGAAAAGATGCTCCACATCACTAATCATCAGAGAAATGCAGATTAAAACCACAATGAGATATCACCTCACACCAGTGAGGATGGCCAACATCAAAACACAAACAACAACAAATGTTGGCGAGGATGTGGAGAAAAGGGAACCCTCCTACACTGCTGGTGGGACTGCAAATTAGTTCAACCATTGTGGAAAGCAGTATGGAGGTTCCTCAAAAAACTCAAAATAGAAATACCATTTGACCCAGGAATTCCACTCCTAGGAATTTACCCTAAGAATGCAGCAGCCCAGTTTGAAAAAGACAGATGCACCCCTATGTTTATCGCAGCACTATTTACAATAGCCAAGAAATGGAAGCAGCCTAAGTGTCCATCAGTAGATGAATGGATAAAGAAGAAGTGGTACATATACACAATGGAATATTATACAGCCATAAGAAGAAAACAAATCCTGCCATTTGCAACAACATGGATGGAGCTAGAGAGTATTATGCTCAGTGAAATAAGCCCATCCAAAAAAGACAAGTACCAAATGATTTCACTCATATGTGGAGTATAAGAACAAAGAAAAGAACTGAAGGAACAAAACAGCAGGAGACTCACAGAACCCACGAACGAACTAATAGTTACCAAAAGGAAAGGGACTGGGGAGGATGGGTGGGAAGGGAGGGGCAAGGGGGAAAAAGGGACATTACGATTAGCAGATGTAATGTTAGGGGGGCACAGGGAGGGCTGTACAACCCAGAGAGGACAAGTAGTGCCTCTATGGCATCTCAGTACGCTGATGGACAGTGAGTGTAATGGGGTTGGCGGGGGGGACCTGATGAAGGGGGTAGTGTAATCATCATAATATTACTCATTTAATGGTAGATAAATGATATCAAAATAAACTTTAAAAAAATAAAGTGAAAAAAAAAAAGAACCCTTTCTTAGGTTGAGGTCTCATGTAGTGCACTGGATTGGATCTCCCCAGATTGGATTTCCTGACAACAGTTACCTTTATCTGTATACTAGTTACAGGGAGTGTTCACATTCTATGCCTGGACATCGTGTTCGCCTCCAATATATTTTCTACACAGAAGCTAGAATGACCTTCATCAATGCCAGAGTCCCAGGTTTGAGCCAGATATTTGTTTGAGGCCCTGTAGGCACAGAAGTTTTTGCAAATATCAGCCTTTGAGGACAGGCTTCCTCACATTCATCAGCAAACACACATAACGAAGTTATTTTTGAGGTCCTGGAAGCAGGCTCCCACTAGCGGGCAAGCACCTCAGAGTCTCCGAGGGATCTATAGTCCAATCCAGTTTGCCCCACTTGAGGTCACCCTGGCTTGGGTGGAAGGAGTTGGTACAGCATTCCCGGGAATCTTGGGACTGGGGTGAAACAGTGATTCACCTCTGGGCTTGAGTGAATGGTCCAAGCTAAAGCATCTCTTACTGACAGCCTCAAACAATAGTCACAAGCCCAGGTGGTCCTCAGGTTACAATTACTGTCTGGATCACCCAGAACATTAACCCAATAAGTACTGTCCTTTTCTGAAGGAAATCACCTCAGCTTTGATGTCCCAATTTGAGCAATTTGGATTCACTTAAACTTAATTTTTATTTACCTTTAAGGAATATTCTTACTTTCTTGTCACCACAGCAATGCATTTTTTTTATTGTACTCAACATTTTTTGTTATTTTCAGGTTTATTTATGGCATCTCCATTTTTTGTAATCTTTTACGTTAAATGCCTTTTTTTAATACAGAAAGTTTATATGTTGCTATATATTCCAATCTGAGAGTCAATTCTCTTAATTAAACTACTTTTCTAAAGTAGTTTGTGGAGGGAAACATTATTTTGTTCGCGAAAATGCAGTACACTCCATATTAGTGTTACTGGACCGCCAAAGACCAGATTCTTGAGTTTCAATGTTATAGAAATGAACGCTGACTGAACTTGAAAGAAAGAAAGCAGGTGAATAGTTGTAATCAAGGGAGCAGATAAGAAAGAGGGATGTCACACTCCTCGAGGGGGTTGTGCGTAGGGCTTATAAAAGCAGTTTCAGAGGGTACTTGGGAAGAATGGCCTTGATGAATTATTTCATGATGTTTTTTCCATCATTAAGTTTCTGGTGGTGCCATTTCAGGGTCAGCAGATGTTGATTCACTGGCCTTCCCAAAACATTGTCAGGAACCTCCTTCTTTGATGTTTCAGTAAGATAGGCTAATACAAAGGAATTTTGTAAATTTTCTGTCTCCCTCAAGGTAATGATTCTCCTTGTGGGAAAACAGGGACCAGTCATTGATGTTGGGACTATTTTGTTTTGGCTTAAGATATGGTAGGTTGATTGTTGATCATAGAGTAAGGTTAATGGCTTACCATAATTTTTTAAGACATTCTAAGAATTTTACCTTTTAACCTTTAAGCCTTAAGATGGAGGTTTAACTTAAAATGGAGTCCCCCTTGCTCTTCCCATGCTGGCTCACTTTCACTAGTATCAAATAGGAAATGACACATTCTGAGTATGTGAAACGATTTAATGCTGAAAAAAGGTAAAATCCCATAACCTTATAAAATCTATTAGTATCAGTGCAAGCTGGTAGAAAATAGGCAAAAAACTGCTCAAATACACAAATGCATGAGGAAATAAAGCCTCACAGCTTAATATGAGAACTATAAAAATAAACGTGGATATGGTGTCTCAATGACTACATAAGTAAAAAGCAAGCCAAACTGTGAATTAAAGTTAACTAATTCCTACAGAGTAAAGGCAAAGAAAGCAAATAGAACTGTAAAAGTACAACACACCAAGTTGCAAAATCCAATGAACTTGAATAAATTTCTGTACAGGTAGCCATAGGGCTTGTAGATACATAGTTCAGTAGAAACTGGTACAGTGGACACAGAAAAATAATACATGTGAATAACTTCCAATGTCATGCTTGCTTGTAAAAAAAAGGCAAATATTCACTTTTAAACATGCACAGCAAGCTGTTAAATTCAATTAAGTAAATTTGAAGATCTAATTGGCTTTGAGACAGACTAGGGAAATGGGAAGGGTCATGCCATTGCAAAATCTACTTAGCCTTCAAAAAAGGCCCAGTTTACTCTTTAACTTAATCTATATGTTGTTCTTCCTCTTCTTCCAGTCGCCTTACAGACAGACCTCCAGAGTGTAAACTAACCTACATAGGTAAAGAATGCCGAGCTCTAGATCAACACAGTCACCTAAATAACCCTATTCTTAAAACAAAACTTCAAAGGAATTATTAACCACCTGTATACATCAGGCCTTATGCCGATCCTTATCCAAAAGGCCCTACAAAACTCTGACTCCTAAACCCTTAAGTGCACCTCCTGAGGTCAACCGCACTCCTGAGTGTGGGCTCTCTTTAAATAAACTTTTTTCTGCTTAAACCCACTGTGCTTTGTCTCTGAATTCTTATACCAGACAAAGACACAAACCACTAGCAAGCACCACTGGTGGTGTCTCTATCACTTTGCTATTTAATTCTTCTTCTTAATCTTAAATGCAATCCTTTTCTCTCTCCCTGTTTTATTTCAGACCAGCAGGGAAGCAGCGGGGGAAACCTCTGCGTAGGGAGGGGCCTGCGTATTCCCATCGCCTGGGTGACCAGGACAGAACTGCAGCCTTTAGATAAAGTTCTTTATCACCTTGCCCGAAGTCTCCTTTGCTTTGCCTTGGGAAGTTCTTTCAGAACATTAAACTCACTCCATCCAGGGCTCCGAGGCTCCCCCAAATTCTGGGGTGGTAGGAATATAGTTCTCACACCACACAGATTGAAGCACTGGATGCCAAGTAACCCTTGCTTTAGGAGTTGGCAAGAGATTTGCGCTTCGGTGAGCAGGTGTTGCCTTTTTTCTCTTTTCTTCTTTGCTCTCTACTGTCTGCATGGCTGCACAAATAAAAGAGCCACTTTTCTTGGCAGTGTGCAACTCTACTATTTTTGCTTTAATGAATTCCTTTCTTGATTGCACTAGTTTGAACTGATCATGAATTCTTTGCCAATCAGAGTCAAGAGCCATCCCTTGCCCACACAGGTTGAGTTTTCATGTAACAGACAGGGAGAGACCTCTTCAGACAGGGCTGTTTGGCAATAGTTTTTATTAAGCGATTCATTAATTGGACAGCATCTGATCTAGCAAGTAGAGAAATGCTATGAGGAGTTGTATAAAATGGAAGGTTTTTATAAACTGGAGGGTAGGGCAAAAGGTTGTTAGCAAAAGATGATTAGAGATTGTTTCAAGTAAGATCACCTTGCCTTAGAAGGAGTAGGGAGTTTTATGCAGATGACCTTACTAGGAAGTTCCAAACTGACTGGTTTAAATTCAACTCCTGGGAGAGGTTCAAACTGCAATTCGGTTGGGCATTAAGACCCAGTTTGGTGACTTGGCCTATGTTGGGGCTGTGTTTTTCTTTTTAACAAAATCATAAAAAAGAATTCTAATAGAAATTGGCATTTCAATGAATACCGTAATTATATAACAAGAAAGAAAATAGTGTAAAGGTATCAGATGTTTTATTCTTCGTCCTCAAAATCTTGACAATCATTTCTGCTGGGATCCAGATTATTCACTTCATCTGTGACATTCATCAAGCTAAAAAGGTCATTAATTCTTGAAATCTTAAGCCATTATCAATTCCACTTTTTAAAATGATTGTACATTTCTCTTGTTTTAATGTATTATATTTGCTGTGTCTAGCACCTTCCTGTCCTGTCCTAATTTTCTCCAAGACTCTATTGTTTGCTCAGTTAGTGGGTGCCCACAATTCCACTCAACAGCAACTTTCTCGCTGTCAACAGTAGCATTAAGGCAAAGCCTCCCTGGCTTTTGAGCCACGTGTTACTGTAGTAAGACATTTAAAACTAAATCTTAGAAGAATAATCCAAACTCTACCTCAAATCAGCTTTGTGTTTTGTGGCTTGCTACTTAACAAAATCATGCCTAGTGGGTGAAATGTGCATCCTTACAGATTGTATGTGTTAAAATAAAAGTGCTGAATAGTACAAGTGTCATTGGTGTTCACAAGTGGGCTCAAATTTCACTAGCACTGGCCCCCTCCAGACAACATGACTTTGATTAAATCCTAGTTCTGATAACAGGCTTTCTTATTCCATTCCCCCACTCCTTGAGAAACAGAAGATGAATGATGAACATAAACCTTTTCTCCCCTTTCTCATCATCCATTTCAACCACAGGTGTTGGTTATAACCATCCCTTTCTCCATGCCAAAAACTTTGCTTCATTATGTTGAATGTGCAGGAGTAACAAATAGCATGAGAAACTTTGCCAGTGTTTTTCCCCATATATCACCAGATTGAATTTAATAATATATCTTTATAATTTTTATTTTCCACCAACCTTAGGAACTAAGTCAACTTTCCATAGTTATTTCTAGCCAAAAAGGTAAATGTGACATTTTAAGCAGCCCAGTTGAAACAGACCTTTAATTACTTGATTATTAAAAGTGACCTATAGCCTCAGTTCCAAATCCTTTATTATTTTTTTTTATTAAGGTATCATTGATATACAATCTTATGAAGGTTTCGCATGATCAACATTGTGGTTACAACATTCACCCATATTATCAAGTCCCCTCCCACACCCCATTGAAGTCACTGTCCATCAGCGTAGTAAGATGCTATAGAGTCATTACTTTTCTGTTCTGTACTGCCTTCCTCGTGACCTACCTATATTATGTGGCTAATTACAGTGCCCCTTAATCTCCTTCTCCCTCCCTCCCCACCAACCCTCCCCAACAAGCCTTCCCTTTGGTAACCGCTAGTCACTTCTTGGAGTCTATGAGTCTGCTGCTGTTTTTATCCTTCAGTTTTTTTTAAAGGTATCATTGATACACAATCACATGAGCAACATTGTGGTTGCTAGATTCCCCCCATTATCAAGTCCCTACCACACACCCCATGACAGTCACTGTCCATCAGCATAGTAAGATGCTGTAGAGTCACTACTTGTCTTCTTTGTGCTGTATTTCGTTCCCCGTGCCCTCCCTACATTATGTGTGCTCATCATAATGCTCCTTAATCCCCTTCTCCCTCCGTTCTCACCCATCCTCCCCAGTCCCTCTTAGTCCATTCTTGGGTTCTGTGAGTCTGCTGCTGTTTTGTTCCTTCACTTTTTGCTTTGTTGTTATACTCCACAGATGAGGGAAATCATTTGGTACTTGTCTTTCTCCACCTGGGTTATTTCACTGAGCATATGGCTGAATAATATTCCATTGTGTATATGTACCACATCTTCTTTATCCATTCATCTACTGATGGGCACTTAGGTTGCTTCCATTTCTTGGCTATTGTAAATAGTGCTGCAATAAACATAGGGGTGTATATGTCTTTTTGAATCAGGGATCTTGTTTTGCTCAGGTAAATTCCTAGAGTGAAATTCCTGGGTCAAATGGTGTTTCTATTTTTAGTTTTTTGATGAACCTCCATATTGTTTTCCACAATGGCTGAACTAATTTACATTCCTACCAACAGTGTAGGAGGGTTCCCCTTTCTCCGCATCTTACCATCATTTGTTGTTCCTTGTCTTTTCAATGTTTGCCATCCTAACTGGAGTGAGGTGATATCTCAATGTTGTTTTAATTTGCATTTCCCTGATAATTAGCAAAATGGAGCATCTTTTCATGTGCTGGTTGGCCATCTGAATTTCTTCTTTGGAGAAGTGTCTGTTCATATCCTCTACCCATTTTTTAATTGGGTTATTTGCTTTCTGGGTGTTGATGTGTGTGAGCTCTTTATATATTTTGGATGTTAACCCCTTATCAGATATGTCATTCATACTGTAGGATCCCTTTTTCTTCTGCTGATGGTGTCCTTTGCTGTACAGAAGCTTTTTAGTTTGATGTAGTCCCATTTGTTCATTTTTTATTTTGTTTCCCTTGCCCAAGGAGATGTGTTCATGAAGAAGTTGCTCATGTTTATATTCATGAGATTTTTGCCTATGTTTTCTTCTATGAGTCTTACGGTTTCATGACTTACATTCAGGTCTTTGATCAGTTTCAAGTTTACTTTTGTGTATGGAGTTAGACAATAATCCAGTTTCATTCTCTTACATGTAGCTGTCCAGTTTTGTCAACCCCAGTTGTTGAAGAGGCTATCATTTCCCCATTGTATATCCATGGTTCCTTTATCGTATATTAATTGGCCATATATGTGTGGGTTTATATCTGGGCTCTTTATTCTGTTCCATTGATCTATGGGTCTTTTTTTGTGCCAGTACCAAATTGTTTTGATTACTGTGGCTTTGTAGTAGAGCTTGAAGTTGGGGAGCATAATCCCTGCCTGCTTTATTCTCAGTTCCAAATTCTTAAATAGAAATAATGCTATTTTCTTATCAACCTTTTACAAATTCCCATACTGCTCTATCCTGCTTTGCTCACCTCTGTAGTCTTCTAGATAGTCATATACTGGGGCCATACAATGGTTGTATTGAAATCTGTCCACTCCCCATACTTCTGGTGCATGTTTTGAAGCTCTGTTGCAAATTTTAAGGAAGCTCTCTAGGGTGCTAGTTGCCAAGGGCAATCAACAAAAGTAATGCCAGTCATGGCACCCAATCCCCTGGGGAATTTAGTTCTCAGGTACAAGGCCTAAACTAAGAACCAAGTTAATAATAACATTCTCCATAATTCTTGGAAGCTGATGATCCACTCTGGGAAAATTTATTTATACTTAATATGCTGACATTTCCTCTGTTCATTATCTTCTACAAAACACTTGATACACTAGTTGAGTTTCCCTTATCCTAAGTATCAGGCACCTGCTGCTTTAAGCACCCTGAAAGGTACAAAGAAATAAAAGATTAGGGTCTGTCTTTGAATGATCTTACTTTTAATTGAGGAGAGCAAACATGTGGAGAAAATATAAGAATGAGTAAATGCTAAACTGTTATTTTGATTGTAGGAGCGACAGGGTTTTAAAGGAATTGGTCCTATGAGCTAGAAGAATTAAGGAAAAAAACGTAATGAAAAGAGGTGAAAAATAAGGGTCAATACATATGAGAGACCCAGATAATCAGTCTGTATTCTCTGGAACAACCCAGACTTGAAATATTTTGTATTGTTGCCTTCATGGGACGCACGAGAGTTCAAAAATTTAAGTGACCACTACAATAGTTAAGGATACAAATCATTCCAAAAGGATAGCCAATTTAAACAAAAACAACGTCCAGGTTTTATCCATTCATTAAACTAGTTTTTACTGGGCACTTACGGTGTGCTAAGCCCTCGGGACCTGCGCTAGCTAAAGAGGGTTTCTGCTTTCACTGAGCTTCTTTCTTGCAGATGTTCTCTTTACAGTATTTGAATCGTACAATAACACCTAGTATGTGTTAGATTCTGTGCTAAGCCCCCTTCACACGCCGTCTCATTTACTCGTCTCAACAAGCCTATGAATTCAGCGCCTAAGATTTCCAGGTCTGTTTTCAAAGAAGACGTCTACATGTCTTCTACCACTTACGTGTCATCTACCAGAGGTCCCTGTGACAGAAGCTGCGAAATATTTTGCTACATCAAACTACTACAGATCCATAACTCCCCAAAACGTTCGAGAGGAGGCAGTGCACTACGAGAAGCCGGACGGAGTGCACCTCATCTCCCGGGCGTCGGGACGCTCCGCGCCCCGCCTCTCCTTCCGGCGCCCTTCTCCCCGAGCTCGCTTTCTGCGCAGGCGTAGGCGCACTGACCCCGCCCGCTGGCGCCGCCGTCGGAGCCATTTCGTCGCCGCCTGCATGCAAGCTGCGGTGGGCTTGCTGGGTGTGTCTGAGGAAGGCCCAGGTCACGGACGGTCCTAAGCGGGCTGTGCTCTCGGGCACCAGGAGGCGGACGCCGGTAAGGGAGACGTCCTGGCCGCCCTTTGAGGCGGCCTGTGCAGCTGGGTTTGTTGTAAAGCGCGGGCGGCCGCGGCGAGTGGGGGAAGGGGCGAGTCGCCCCGCCGCCTTCCGACTATGGGTTGCGTGCTGCTCGCCGCGCCTGCGCTGCCCGTGGCCGCGGTGTGGCCCCCTGTTCTTCGCTCTATTTTCCAATCCTGTCTCCGAAGCGGCCAAATCCCGGCTTCCTTCGGCGTGCGGCGGTGCGCCGCTGAGTGAAAGGGGGTGAATGGTCTGGTGGTGAGCCCGCCGTGATGCCGCACGCGCCTCCGCCACTTCATTCATTCCTCCCCAAACCCCGGCTGCTGTCCTGGAGGTCCCTGTGGGTAGAGCAGGAAGCAAGATGGACCCAGTCGGTGCGGCCGTGGTGGGGGTGGGGAGGCAAAGGGAAACAAATAATATTTGCAGGTTCCGGCAAAAAGATGGGATTGAAAGAGTGTAAAGGGGGCGAGCTCCTTTAATGGGGTGTCTAGGGAAGGTTTCAGAGGAGGGAGATCTTTGGGGTGATCTGTCGGCCTTAAGGCCGAGGATGCATCAGCTGTGAAGGTGCAGAAGAAAAGCAGAACTGCTGAGCTGGAGGGACTAGGAAGCCCTTAGGGGCAGAGATTGGAAAGAACAAAAGGAAGGCCGTGTTAACTGGAGTGTGATGAGAAGGGTTGTGACGAATGGAGTTCGGGGTGGCCAGAATGCAAACAGGAATCATTTAGAACCTTACTGCAGTACTCCACGTGTGCAGGAGTGGCGGGAGAGGAGATACAAAGAAGCGAATGAACTGGAGACGCGTTTTGGAGGCAAAATGCAAAGTAAAATCAGGAGTGCGACTGTCTTGTTTGGAATTCTGGGTCCCCCAACTTGGAGTTCTGTCTTATGGGGCAGGTTATTCTTTGTGCCAGTTTACTCCTCTGAAAAGGAGATGATGATAATAACGCTTGTCTATACGGTTGTTGTAAGGGTTAAGTAAAGTAGTTCATGTACATGATCCTCTAAGGATACTGTCTGGCCCATAGTAATGGCTGTACAAGGATAGCCAGGGAGGATCCCGAGGGAGAATGACCCCCACGTTGTGAGGTGAGTAACTTGGATGGTGGAGCCATTTACGGAGATGGGAACACCTGGGATTGGGCGGAGGAGGATCAGATTTAGGGATGAAATTTAAAATTCTCTTCTGAGATGCCAAGTCAACATTCAGATGAGTACTTCAATGCTGCAGTTGGACGAACTTAATTTTGGAGTTTAGGGAAAAAGAACTAAATTTTCAATATAGATTTGGACACATTAGCATACAGTTGATAGTGAACGTTAACGGAGTTTGATGAGACTACCTAGGAAGGAATTTGATAATGTAGTCCTTCACATTTAATGTGACTCATTCAGCCTTATGGCTTTTTGAATTAATTTTTCAGGGTGGAATTAACAGGCATCTTCACCTTTCCACTGCTTTCAGTTAATAGGATGTCCCCAGGGTTAACCAGTGGCTACAGAGTAAATTTATACTAGGGTCCAATTTGATGACAGTCGACTTAGTGGTAACAATGCACCGAACATTTAATGGAAGACAGGTTTAACACTAGTAATGGGGTTTCTTAAAGCAAACTAAATTCACAGCATATTTTCTCTGGGCTAAGTTTGTTCTCGATGTCTGTAATGTAGACTCAGATTTTAGACTCATAGGTTCCATATCTTTTTATTTTATAAACTGGAGTAGAGGGAGAGTGCCAACTAGTATGGTATGTCGCACTTCAAGAAAATTAAGTATCCCCAAATGTTAATGAATAACAAGTTCTAAAGGAGAGATTTGGTACAGAATATCTGTAACAGGTTGCTGTTTTCTGTTCAAGTACTGAGTGCTTAATGTGTTTTGGACTTAATGCATATAGCCTACAACTTAAGGAAAATCACTAGGAAGCAGAATGAGAATAAACTGTTGGATTTCTGCACAAAATGATATTTTAGTATGGCTTTCATTCTTAATTTAATATTTTATTAATACAGTCTTAAGGCCTCCACAATGGGTACCTTGGAAAGTTAAACTTTCTATGCCCTAGGTTATTTGCAAAAAGATGATAATCATAGATACAATGTCATCTACCTTTGTTTTGAGTACTAAATATATGTTAACACACATAAGATGCCTACTGTAAAAAAAGGATATTACATAAAAATTTTGTGAAAAAATAAAAATAATTGTAGTTAGAGATAACCATTTTGGGCATATTTCAAATTGTGCAGTTTTCTGTCCCATTTTTTCCTATAACATGGTATAAACTTTCCAGTTATGTCATTAAAATTTCTTCATAGGCAGTTTGAATAGCAGCTAATGATAGAATATCCTGTACTTAATCTAGATTTTCAGTAAATTCCATTTATGGGTTATTTCCAAATTGATAATTTCCGGTGTTTGCTCTTAAAAATGGTGCTGTTTATAACTAACTTTTGTTTTCTTAGGTCTGAAGACCTTAATCATGGGTGACGTTAAAAATTTTCTGTATGCCTGGTGTGGCAAAAGGAAGATGACCCCATCCTACGAAATTAGAGCAGTGGGGAACAAAAACAGGCAGAAATTCATGTGTGAGGTACTATTGAAGGATACAGTTTTCATTTGTGATTTTTTTTTTTGAGGCTGCTTCTGATATTGAGAGAATTGTTTTCTTTTTGGAAATGTTAGCTTGTTTCACATTGGAGAATGTTCTTTATTATGACTTGCTGCTATTCTATTTCATTATAAATCATTTTCAAATGAGCATTGCTTTTAAAGCAACCTGATAGGTAAATTATTCTAATTGAAATGTCTGTCTTTTTCAGCTTCCACAGTACCAGTAGTGCAGATCAGAAAAGTTGGGTCAGCTGTTTGCAGTTTTACTAAATCCTGCAGAAAGCAGAGCAGTTCTTGATTGCTTCAAGTCAAAGTGCTTAAAATAAATACAAATGGAGAGCTTGTTTTGGGGTCTTATAAAATTGGATTTTAATGTGGAACATAGTGTTACATAAGAAGAGAAGATCTGAGCCACATAAATTAGTATTCTTCCTTTTGGATTAGCTTATCGCTGGACAATGATAGAAACTTTTGCAAAGTAGCCCATGAATTCTTAGCTGTGTTATTTTCAGTGTGTTTATGGAGTTTATCTCCAACAGTTAACTGTCACCCCTTATGGACTGTTGAAGTATGAATTTCTTAAACCCCAGAATTACCCAGGTTAGTCCCTTAATACATTTTTCTCTCGACTGTTAACAGGTTCAAGTGGAGGGATATAATTACACTGGCATGGGCAATTCCACGAACAAAAAAGATGCCCAGAGTAATGCTGCCAGAGACTTTGTTAACTATTTGGTTCGAATAAATGAAGTGAAGAGTGAAGAAGTCCCAGCTGTTGGGGTAAGCACTTGCATTGTACAAGGTTATGATAACCCAATACATACAGAGACCCAGGTGACAATTTTTCAGTGTTTTGAAATATATTAATGTGTTCCTTAATGAACCCGGGCATCATTTTTTCTCAGATCTCCTGAGGATTTTGGATTGCTTCCCATTATGTACCTGACTTGTGGGCATGGGAAATTCCTTTAATTTGTATGTTATGGTTTTATATATTTCTTTAATTCTGATTTTTCAGAGCCTATTGTGTTTGTGTACTTCCAAAGGTAACTATAAACAGAATACAAAAACTAGTAACATTTTAAGACACAACTTTGCTCCCATTGACACTTAAGTGCAACAGAGATCTCTGTCTAGCACTGTTTTTAAAGAAATTAACATTTCTCATTTATTTAAAAAATTTTTTGAATTTTCATAAAAAAAGATTGTTGACATGAAAAGATTCACATTATGCTTTTAAGTAAATTTCCTTAGGTAACTTAAGTGAAAGATTCAGTTTTTCTATAACCCTTAGGAATAATATCTGTTAGTTTAACAATTTATTTTCACTGAGTTTGTATTCTGAGTTGTTGACAGTTTTAAATAGTGTTTTATTCCTTCAATTG
The DNA here is from genome assembly GCA_032199065.1 of Smutsia gigantea. Lineage (NCBI taxonomy): Eukaryota > Metazoa > Chordata > Mammalia > Pholidota > Manidae > Smutsia > Smutsia gigantea. The sequence goes on from JAVSCE010006740.1 coordinate 15,897, forward strand.
CTTTGGCCCAGAAGTCAATAATACTTTCTAGTAAATTGTACCACTGGATAATAACAGGATTTTTCATTACATTGTTTGGCCCATCTTTCAAATGAAGGGGTTGGAAAAGTTATCTTGAAGATCCTTTTTGGTTGTGAAAGCAATGTCGCATATATCTTTTAAATATTTGAAACCATTGATATTTGCTCTGTTTGTTAATATTTGACCTAATCTCTTCCTCTGTTTAGCTTCTTCTTAGTGTAGGTGTGCTACTGGAAAATTTCTTTCATGTGTTTTTATTTTACATTCTTTATTGAATATTTCCACTGTATTAGAGTTCTAGGATGCTAGTTTCCTTTTCTTTCAGCAATTTATAGTAATCCCTTGTTTTCTTATTTCCATTATTGCCTGGTGAGAAGTCAACTCTAATCACATTATTTCTTCCATATGTAATGTGTTTATTTGGTTGCTTTCATTATTTTCTTTATCTGTGGTTTCCAGCAGTTTGACTGTGATGTGACTAGGTATGGGTTTCTTTGTACTTAACCTTTTTGGGGTTTGCTGAGATTCTTGAATTTATGAATTTATCTTTTACCAGGTTTGTGGAAACCTTTGGCTATTATCTCTTTAAATAGTCTTCTGCCTCATTTATTCTCTTCTTATGAAACTTCTATGTTAACATGTATGTTAAACCTTTTGATATTATCTCACAGGTTCCTGAGGCTCTTTTTGTTTTTGCTGTATTCTTTCTGTCTTCAGATTGGATGATTTCTCTTGGTTATCTTCAAGTTCACTGATTGTGTTCTCTGTTGAGTCCATTTTGTTGTTAAGTCCATCCACTGAATTCTTAATTTCAGATACTTTTTCATTTCCAGATTTTTCAGCCTTCTTTTTTTTTTTTAACAGATTTTATCTTTCTGTGGCATTTATTCATTTATTTTTTATTAATTTTTTTACTTTTTTTATTATTAAGGTATTATTGATATATACTCTTATGAAGGTTTCACATGAAAAAACAATGTGGTTACTACATTTACCCATATTATCAAGTCCCCACCCATACCCCAATGTAGTCAGTGTCCATCAGTGTGGCATTTATTTTTTCACTGTTAAGTGTATGTTCATATTATGAATGTGCATTTCCTTTATGTCATTGAACATATTTCTAAGAGCTGCTTTAGAATCTTGAGTAATTCTAACATCTAGGTCATCTGAAGGTTAGACCCTGTTGATTATATTTTCCCGAGATTGGATCACTTTTTCTCTTCGAATGTCAGGTTATTTGGGATTATATCTTGGGCACTGTGAATACTATACTGTAGACTCTTAAGTATTGTTATATTCTTCCAAAGAGTATTGATTTTATTTTGCTGTCAAGCAGTTAATTGGGTTAGACTCGAGCTGCAAATAGTATCTTTCGGGTAACAGCTGAAATCTTGCTTTAGTTTTATGATCCTTTCCGTTAGGCAGCTTGGAGTCTGTCCTGTATATGTGTAGTTGAATGGTTAGCTAGAAATTGGGTAGAATTTATACACAATATTTGTTCCTTTCCAGGATTGCCTCCTCACTTTCTAGCAGCTTTAGTTCCCCAAACTCTTACCTCTTGATTCTCCAGGCCAGAAAAACCAGGTTTTCTATTGGAGTTTTTAGCTACCTCACACAGTCTTCCCTCAGGCTGAAAATAAATAGGAAATATACCCTTGCTTTTCCTTGCTTTCTGATTTAAGTCCCCTCCAGAGTCTACCAGCTTTTTGTTCACATACTAGTTCCTGTATATAGTTGGTGGGAGTCAAGGTGGGGAGTGGCTTCTGCCCCACCTCATAGAGTTCATGTTATCTGTGGAGGGTCAGTCTAGTAGGAGCTTACTTGATCATGCCAGAAACAACACCCTATTATCTTTTTCTTACTAGCAATTTAACATGTTTAGATCTTTCCCATTTAGTGCTCTAAGTATGCATCATTTCCTATAGAGCCCCACCTCCCACCACCTTCCCTCTGTTCCAGCCTACACTGGCCTTCTTGCAGTTCCTCATGCCAGGACCTTTCTGCCCCAAGACTTTTGTATTTAACTGTTCTTTCTGCCTTGTGTGCCCTTTCCCCAACCATCTTACTTAGAATTGCAAATCCACTGTACCCTCACCCTGGTACTTTTTATTCCTCTTTTCACTATTTCTCTCTATAGCACCTACTAACCTCTAACCCAGTGCTTCTCATCTGGAGGTGATTTTGTTCTCCCAGGGATGTTTGGCAATGTGTGGAGACATTTTTGTTGTTACAGCTGGTAGGTAGAGGCCAGGGATGCTACTAAACATCCTTTAATGCACAGAAGAGCTTCCTACAACAAAGATTACCCAGCCTAATGGCAGTTGTACTGAGATTTTAGAAAACCCTCTTCTAACCTAATTTTCCCTAAAATCTTCATATTAGAATGTGAGCTCATGAGAGCAGTAGTTTCTGTTGAGTTTTTAATTTGCTGCTTTGTCCCCAACATCTAAATAGTTCCTGGTCTATGTAGCAGGGACTTTTTTTTTCTGGTTGAATGAATGATTAGTGGATGAATTTGGAGAAAAAAAATCTTATCGCAAGCCAACCTCTTCTTTTAGTCACCATCTTTATGTCACCTCCTCATTCCTGCTAAACCCTTGGTTGTGTCACTTATTAGCACTTGCCTTTCACTCCACAAGTTGTACTTGCCATAAAGTGATCTGTTTCTAAATGTGAAGGATACTTTGAAGTTTTTTTATTGTGGAAAATTTCAAATTTGTATAAAAGTAAGAGTAATTTCATGAACCTCCTGTGTTCCCATAATCCACTTGCAATACTTTTCAACATGGTCAGTCAGGATTCATCTCTTGTGTCTGTCTACCTTCTAGATTATTTTGAATCAGATCCCAGACTTCCTGTCAATTCATCTGTTACTATTTCAGTTTGTGTCACTAAAAGATAATTCTTTTCTAAAAATGTGACAATTACCCATCACCAAACCTAAAAAAAATTGATAATAGTTTATTAATATGCTCAGATATCCAATTAGTATTCAAATTTTCCTGATTGTTTACAGTTTATTTAAATCATGCTCCAAGTCATGCCCATATACTGCAGTTTTACCATATCTTTTAATCACTAGATTCTCCCTTTTTCTCTGCAATTTTTCTTTGCAACTTATTTGTTGAAGACGGCATGTCATTTATTCAGATTCCCACAGTTTGGATTTTGCAGATAATATCTTTGTATCAAAATATTTTTCCATGGAGATTTAATCAGATTCAGATTTGCCTGGAGTGGAGGGACAGGAACAAGAAATCAGCAAAGGTGATGTTCTCTACTTTCATCATAAAGAGGCACTTAATGTGATGTTAGCTGTCTTTGTCACTGTAGAGATTTATTATTTTATTAGCGGGTTGCTTTGATTTTTAGCTTGAGTACTTTTATAACAAGAAACTTCTCATCAGTAATTTAGTCACATATATGTGTGAGTTCATTTCTTGTGTCTCTATTCTGTTCATTGATTTATGCCACTACCATACTGTTGTAATTATTACAGCTTTGTAATACAGTTTAACATCAGGGAGCATGCTGCCTCCAGCTTTATTGTTCTTTCTCAGGCTTGCTTCGGCTGCTCCGGGTCTTTGTGGTTCTATACAAATGTTAGGATTATTTGTTCTATTTCTCTGAAAAATACCAATGGAATTTTGATAAGGATTACATTGAATCTGTATATTACTTTGGGTAATATGGATATTTCAACAACATTCTTTTAATCCTTGAACATGGGACATCTTTCCGTGTATTTTTTTTATAATTTATTTTGGTATCATCAATCTACAATTACATGTGCAATATGATGGCTATTAAACTACCCCCTTCATTGGGTCCCCCCCCCCACCAACCCCATTACATTCACTGTCCATCAGCATAGTGAGCTGTTATAGAATCACTACTTGTCTTCTCTGAGTTGTACAGACCTCCCCATACCCCCCAACATTACATCTGCTAATCGTAATGCCCCTTTTTCCCCCTTATCACTCCCTTCCCACCCATCCTCCCCGGTCCCTTTCCCTTTGGTAACTATTAGTCCATGTTCTTGGGTTCTGTGAGTCGGCTGCTGTTTTGTTCCTTCAGGATTTTTTCTTTGTTCTTATACTCCACATATGAGTGAAATCATTGATACATGTCCTTTTTCGGCTTGGCTTATTTCACTGAGCATAATACCCTCTAGCTCCATCCATGTTGTTGCAAATGGTAGGATTTGTTTTCTTCTTATGGCTGAATAATATTCCATTGTGTATATGTAGCACTCTTCTTTATCCATTCATCTACTGATGGACACACAGGTTGTTTCCATTTCTTGGCTATAGTGAACAGTGCTGCGATGAACATAGGGGTGCATCTGTCTTTTTCAAATTGGGCTGCTGCATTCTTAGGGTAAATTCCTAGGAGTGGAATTCCTGAGTCAAATGGTATTTCTATTTTGTGTTTTTTGAGGAACCTCCATACTGCTTTCAACAATGGTTGAACTAATTTGCATTCCCACCAGCAGTGTAGGAGGGTTCCCTTTTCTCCACATCCTCGCCAACATTTGTTGTTGTTTGTGTTTTGGATGATGGCCATCCTCACTGGTGTGAGATGATACCTCATTGTGGTTTTAATTTGCATTTCTCTGATGATTAGCGATGTGGAGCATCTTTTCATGTGCCTGTTGGCCATCTGAATTTCTTCTTTGGAGAAGTGTCTATTCATGTCCTCTGCCCATTTCTTAATTGGATTATTTGCTTTTTGTTTGTTGAGGTGTGTGAGTTCTTTATATATTTTGGATGTCAAACCTTTATCGGACATGTCATTTATGAATATATTCTCCCATACTGTAGGATCTCTTTTTGTTCTACTGATGGTGTCCTTTGCTCTACAGAAGCTTTTCAGCTTGATATAGTCCCACTTGTTCATTGTTCCTTTTGTTTCCCTTGCCCGGGGAGATATATTCATGAAGAAGTCACTCATGGCTATGTCCAAGAGATTTTTGCCTATATTTTTTTCTAAGAGTTTTATGGTTTCATGACTTACATTCAGGTCTTTGATCCACCTTGAGTTTACCTTTGTGTATGGGGCTAGACAGTAGTCCAGTTTCATTCTCTTACATGTAGCTGTCCAGTTTTTCCAACACCAGCTGCTGAAGAGGCTGTCATCTCCCCATTGTATATCCAAGGCTCCTTTATCAAATATTAATTGACTGTATATTTTTGGGTTAATGTTTGGGTTTTCTATTCAATTCCACTGGTCTGTGGGTCTGTTTTTGTGCCAATACCAAATTGTCTTCATTACTGTGGCTTTGTAGTAGTGCTTGAAGTTAGGGAGCGTAATTCCCCCTGTTTTATTCCTCCTCAGGATTGCTTTGGCTATTCGGGGTCTTTTGTGATTCCATATGAATTTTAGAATTATTTGTTCCAGATCATTGAAGAAAGGTGTTGGTAGTTGAATCTGTAGATTGCTTTAGGTAGTATAGCCATTTTGACAATATTTATTCTTCCTAGCCAAGAGCATGGGATGAATTTCCATTTGTTAGTGTCCTCTTTAATTTCTCTTAGGAGTGTCTTGTAGTTTTCAGAGTACAGGTCTTTCACTTCCTTCGTTAGGTTTATTCCTAGGTATTTTATTCTTTTTGATGCAATTGTGAATGGAATTGTTTTTCTGATTTCTCTTTCTGTTAGTTCATCATTAGTGTATAGGAAAGCAACAGATTTCTGTGTGTTAATTTTGTATCCTGCAACTTTGCTGAATTCAGATATTAGTTCTAGTAGTTTTGGAATGGAGTCTTTAGGGTTTTTTATGTACAGTATCATGTCATCTGCAAATAGTGACAATTTGACTTCTTCTTTACCAATCTGGATGCCTTGTATGTCTTTGTTTTGTCTGATTGCTGTGGCTAGGACCTCCAGTACTATGTTGAATAACAGTGGAGAGAGTGGGCATCCCTGTCTTGTTCCCGATCTTAGATGAAAAGCTTTCAGCGTCTCGCCGTTAAGTATGATGTTAGCTGTGGGTTTGTCATATATAGCCTTTATGATGTTGAGGTACTTGCCGTCTATACCCATTTTGTTGAGAGTTTTAATCAGGAATGGATGCTGAATTTTGTCAAATGCTTTTTCAGCATCTATGGAGATGATCATGTGGTTTTTGTTCTTCTTTTTGTTGATGTGGTGGATGATGTTGATGGATTTTCGAATGTTGTACCATCCTTGCATCCCTGGGATGAATCCCACTTGATCATGGTGTATGATCCTCTTGATGTATTTTTGAATTCGGTTTGCTAATATTTTGTTGAGTATTTTTGCATCTACGTTCATCAGGGATATTGGTCTGTAATTTTCTTTTTTGGTGAGGTCTTTGCCCGGTTTTGGTATTAGAGTGATGCTGGCTTCATAGAATGAGTTTGGAAGTATTCCCTCCTCTTCTATTTTTTGGAAAACTTTAAGGAGAATCGGTGTTATTTCTTCTCTATATGTCTGGTAGAATTCAGAGGTGAATCCATCAGGCCCAGGGGTTTTGTTCTTGGGTAGTTTTTTGATTACCAATTCGATTTCGTCACTGGTGATTGGTCTGTTTAGTTTTTCTGTTTCTTGCTTGGTCAGTCTTGGAAGGTTGTATTTTTCTAAGAAGTTGTCCATTTCTTCTATGTTTTCCAGCTTGTTAGCATATAGATTCTCATAATATTCTCTTATGATTCTTTGTATTTCTGTGGGGTCCGTCGTGATTTTTCCTTTGTCATTTCTGACTGTGTTTGTGTGTAGATTCTCTTTTTCTCTTAATGAGTCTGGCTAGGGGTTTATCTATTTTGTTTATTTTTTCAAAGAACCAGCTCTTGGTTTCATTGATTTTTTCTGTTGTTTTATTCTTCTCAATTTTATTTATTTCTTCTCTAATCTTTATTATGTCCCTCCTTCTGGTGACTTTGGGCCTCATTTGTTCTTCTTTTTCCAATTTCAGTAATTGTGTCTTTAGACTATTCATTTGGGAATGTTCTTCCTTCTTTAAATAGGCCTGGATTGCAATATACTTTCCTCTTAGAACTGCCTTTGCTGCGTCCCACAGAAGTTGTGGCTTTGTGTTGTTGTTGTCATTAGTCTCCATATATTCTTTGATTTCTGTTTTGGTCGTTAACTCATTGATTAATTAGGAGAGTGTTGTTAAGTCTCCATGTATTTGTGAGCCTTTTTGATTTCTTTCAAAAATTTATTTCTAGTTTTATACCTTGGTGATCTGAGAAGTTGGTTGGTAGGATTTCAATATTTTTGAAATTACTGAGGTTCTTTTTGTGGCCTAGTATGTGGTCTATTCTGGAAAATGTTCCATGTGCACTTGAGAAGAATGTGTATCCTGTTGCTTTTGGGTGTAGAGTTCTGTAGATGTCTGTTAGGTCCATCTGTTCTAGTGTGTTGTTCAGTGCCTCTGTGTCTTTACTTATTTTCTGTCTGGTTGATCTGTCCTCTGGAGTGAGTGGTGTGTTGAAGTCTCCTAAGATGAATGCATTGCTGTCTATTTCCTCCTTTAATTCTGTTAGTATTTGTCTCACATATGCTGGCGCTCCTGTGTTGGGTGCATATATATTTATAATGGTTATATCTTCTTGTTGGACTGACCCCTTTATCATTATGTAATGTCCTTCTTTATCTTTTGCTACTTTCTTCGTTTTGAAGTCTATTTTGTCTGATACAAGTACTGCAACACCTGCTTTTTTCTCTTTGTTGTTTGCATGAAATATCTTTTTCCATCCCTTCACTTTTAGTCTGTGTATATCTTTGGATTTGAGGTGAGTTTCTTGTAGGCAGGATATAGATGGGTCTTGCTTTTTTATCCATTCTGTTACTCTGTGTCCTTTGATTGGTGCATTCAGTCCATTTACATTTAGGGTGATTATTAATAGATATGTACTTATTGCCATTGCTGGCTTTAGATTCGTGGTTACCAAGGGTTCAAGGGTTGCTTCTTTACTCTCTAACAATCTAACTTAACTTTCTTGTTAAGTTATTGTAAACACAGTCTGATGTTTATTTCTCTTCCTTCTTATTCCTCCTCCTCCATTCTTTCTATAATAGGTGTTTTATTCTTTGCTTTATTTAGTATTTGGATGGTCTGCTTTCTTTGCTATGATTTTATTTTCTCTGGTGACATCTTTTTAGCCTTGGGTGTGCTTCCATCTAGAGCAGTCCATTTAAGATATCCTGTAGTGGTGGTTTATGAGAGGCAAACTTTCTCAACTTTCATTTGTCTGGAAATTGTTTAATCCCTCCATCATATTTAAATGATAATCGTGCTGGATACAATATTGTTGGTTCGAGGCCCTTCTGTTTCATAACGTTAAATATATCATGGCATTCTCTTCTGGCCTGTAAGGTTTCTGTTGAGAAGTCTGATGATAGTCTGATGGGTTTTCCTTTGTAGGTGATCTTTTTTCTCTCTCTAGCTGCCTTTAATACCCTGTCTTTATCTTTGATCTTTGCCATCTTAATTATTATGTGTTTGGTGTTGTCTTCCTTGGGTCCCTTGTGTTGGGAGATCTGTGAGCTTCGTTGGACTGCGAGAATACTTCCTTCCCCAGTGAGGGAAAGTTTTCAGCAATTATTTCTTCAAAGACACTTTCTATCCGTTTTTCTCTCTCTTCTTCCTCTGGTACTCCTATAATGCAAATATTGTTCCGTTTGGATTGGTCACACAGTTCTCTTAATATTCTTTCATTCCTAGAAATCCTTTTCTCTCTCTCTGCCTCAGCTGCTCTGTACTCCTGTTCTCTGATTTCTATTCCATTAACAGTCTCTTGCATCTCATCCATTGTGCTGTTAAGCCTGTCGATTGCTTGTCTGATTTCTGCATTGTCTTTCGTCAGTTCCCTCACTTCCTCCCTCAGCTCTTGCACATTTCTCTGTAGGTCCATCAGCATGGTTATGACTTTCATTCTGAATTCTTTTTCAGGAAGACTGTGCATTTCCATCCCTTCAGACTCCCTCTCTGGGGTTGTCTGGTTGATTTTGGTCTGAACCATATTCCTCTGTCTTTTCATGGCTACATAATTGGTCACTGATAGTTGCCACGTATCTTAGCTGGGCTCTTTAAGACTTTTAAAAGAGGAGAAAAAGAAGAAAGAAAGAAAAAAAAGAAAGAAAAGAAAACACAAAAACAAACCAAAAAACAAAACAAAAAAAAAGCCCACCGGACGTAGATTCTGTGGGAATGCTGTAGGTGGCGCTATTGCCCCACTATTCCACAGCTGTGGCTGCGCTGCTCTACAGGGCCCTTTATCGCTGTGGCAGGGGTGGGAACGAATAGGAGCCTGTTGATCTCAGTGAGAAGTGTAAGTATGGCTACGCTTCCTCAGTCGCCAGCTAAGGCGTCTGAAATTCCCCAGGACTCCCAGCGTGCTGGGCTGAGTGTGCTGGGGCGATCCGGCTCCTCCGCTGGGCTCCTGTCTCTTTAAGACCGCTGAAGAAAGCGTGCGTTTTTTTTTTCCCTTCCCGGGAGCCAGCTGCAAGCACCCTGGCTCATTCCCTGCTCAGATCCTGCCCCTCTGTCTCTCCAATCTCTGCTGCACTGCGCGATGTGGGTCAGCGCTCCCCACGCAGATCACCGGGGCTGGCTACTTCGCGGGGTGCACTTCCACTCCCTCCCGGCTCTGAATCCTCTCCTCCCGCCGGTGCGCTGGGGTTGGGGAGGGCTCGGGTCCCGCCGGGTCGCGGCTCCATATCTTACCCGCCTCTTGGGGTGTCGAGTCCTCTCGGGTGTAGCTGCACGCTGTGCGCTTTCCTGTGTATTCTCGTCTCTCTTTTAGGAATAGATTTATTTGCTGTGTTTTCGTGGATGAATATAGTGTTTGGAGGAGATTTCTTCCGCCCTGCTCACACCGCCATCTTCCCGGAAGTCCTTGGTTATTAACTTAATCTTGTTAATAGTTGGTCTTTTCAGATTTTCTTTTTCATCAACATTCAGTCTTGAATAGGTGGTTTGTTTGTAGGAACCAATTCATTTCTTCTAGGCTGACTAATTTGTTGGTGTGTACTTGTTCTTTAAGTCTCTTCAGTCCTTTGTATTTGATACCAGTTTTTACATCTCTTATGCCATTTCTGTTTTCCAGTCCTGTTTCTTGATGAGTCTAGCTAAAGGTTTGTCACTTTTAGCTTTTCAAAGAACCAGCTGCTAGTTTCATTGATGTTTTCTATTGTCTTTTTAGTCTCAACTCTGCTCTGATCTTTGTTATTTCATTCCTTCCACTTTGTACTTCATTCTTTTTCTAGTTCCTTAAGATATTGGGTTTGAGACTTTTCTGGTTTCCTAAGGTAGGGATTTATCACCCTGACCTCCCTATTAGAACTGCTTTTTCTGCATCCCAAAAATTTTGGTATATTACATTACTGTTTTTCATTTATCTTCAGGTGTTTTTTTGTCTTAGATTCTCTTTTGATTTCTTCTTTGATCCATTGCTTATTCAGTAGCATGTTGTTTTAATCTCCATGTATGTGTTAATTCTACTGTTTATGTAACTTTTAGTTTCATACCATTGGGTTGTTAAAATGCTTGATATGATTTCAGTCTTATTAAATTTAGTGAGACATGTTTTGAGAGCTAATGTATGATCTGTCTTGGAAAATGTTACACGTGCACTTGAGAAGTGTGTATTATTTTGCCTGTAGGTGGAATAGTCTATAAATATTTGCTAAGTATGTCTGGTCTAACATGTCATTTAAAGTTGACATTTCTTAACTGATTTTCTATCTGGATGATCTGTCCAGTAATGTAAGTGGGATAGGAAAATCCCCTGTTGTTACTGTATTCCTTTTTCCATCCCTTTACTTTTAGTCTGTGTGTGCCCTTAAATCTAAAGTGTGTCTTGTGTAGACAGTATAGATGGGTCTTGTTCTTTTTATCCATTCAGCCATTATGTCTTTTTGTTGGAGAAGTTGGTCCATTTACATTGGAAGTAATTATTTATAGGTATGTGCTTATTGCCATTTTGTTAATTGTTTTCTGTTTTTGTAGCTCCTCTCTGTTCTTCTTGAATTCCCTTTGTGGTTTGATGACTTTCTTTAGTGTATGCTTATATTCCTTTCTTCTTTTTCTTGTGAATATTTACCATAGGTTTTTGCTTTGTGGTTACCATTGGGTCTCCATAAAGCACTGATATCTATAATATCCTATTTTAAGTAGATAATAAGTTTAATCCCATTCTAAGGCTTACCATTTTTACTTCTCCTACCACATTTTATGTTTTTGATGTAACATTTTACATCCTTGTGTATCCTTTAACTAATTACCATGATCAGTTCCTTATACTACTTTTGTCTCTTAACCTTCATGTTAGCTTTATAAGTAATTAATCCACTGTTTTACTATTACTCTTCCTGTGTGATTCATTCTTGCATGTATGTTCTTGTTAGTAGTTAGGGAAAGCACAAAGATGGTGCCTGGCAGTCTCCATCCCTGGAGTGTGCTCCAGCAGGCTCCTACATGTGATTTAAATTAGATGCTTGTCCCATATACTGAGGCTGTAATGTAAACAGGTAAGTCTCCTTCACTTTAAGTCTTCACAGGATCGGCTACCTCTGAGTTGGGCCTGGGGCGGGTGAGTCTCAGCTTGCGAGCCTTTGAAGAGGTGTTTCTCAGTTCGTTATCATCTTTTCGGTCTCTGGACAGAAGCCCTGTTGGTTTTCAAAGTCAGGTGGTTTGGGGGCTTGTCTCTAAAGTACATGTCTTAAAAGTTGGGGTGCCTAATACGGGTTTTCAACCATTTACTCCTCAGGGAGAAGCTCTTAGTTTTGTGTTCCCTCCCAGTTGTGGGTCATCACACTAGGGTTGGGGTTTATGGTGAGATTATGTCCTAGCCTCTCCTGCACACTTTGGTTTTCTTCTCGTTTGCCTAATGTGTAGTCATCACTCAGCCAACCTGTAGGTTCATATGCATCTGTAGATTGAAACATATGTGTTCATGGGAAGAGGTGAGTTTGGGATCTTATTATATTACCATCTTGAACTAGAATCCTTGGTAGTCTTTAAAAAAAAATTATTTGCTAATTTAAAAGTTAAGAAACAATAGTTTTGATATGCATTTGTTTAGCTATTAATAATTGTTTCCTAAATCTTAATAATTTCTAATTTCCATCTATGAATTATCTGTTCTTCAATTAGCCATTAGTAGTTCCTGTCTTAGTAATTATATATAAGCTCTAGAGTTTTAAAAAACATTATTTTTACAGTATTTAGTACATGCTCACTGCAGAAATTTTGGGAAACAAAAATTGTAAGAAGACAACAAATTATACTACTGCCTAAGTTATTAGAGTCCGTATTTTTTAAGTACTTAAATACGTATTTTAATGTGACAGAGTACGTCTTGTATGTATTATTGTGGAACCTGTGTTTTTCACTTTATGTAATAAACATTTTCTGATGTCATTAAACCGTCTTTTATAGGCAGAGCTGAGGTCATGCACTATGACACACTTTAAATACTCTCTTTCTTTACACCTAAACCTGATAGAACAATAAATGTAAAAAAAAAATTCTTCCTGTCTTAGTTTGGGCTACTATAACAAAGCACCATAGACAAGGGTGGCTTATAAATGACAGAAATTTATTTTCTTATAAATGACAAATTTATTTTCTTAACACTTCTAGAGGCTGGAAGGTGTAATAAGATCAGTATTTTGGTTGATTCACTGTCTAGTGAAAGCCCACTTCCTGGTTTGTAAATGGTTCTCTTCTCACTGTATCTTCACATGGCAGAAAAAAACAAGGTAGATACCTGTAGTGTTTTTTTATAAGAGCACTAATCCCATTCATAAGGGCTCCACTCTCATGACCTAACCACCTTCCAAAGACCCCACCTTCTTATACTGCCACATTGAAGGTAGTAGTAGATTACAGGACATGAATTTTGAGGAGATAATAAGCATCCAATCTGTAACATCCAATCACTGGAAAACAGGAAATTGTCTTACTCACACACCTGAATTCTTCAGGAAAGATTTCTTTCTTAAATTGAAGAAGACAGAGATTGAGGTAGAGTGGGATTGGGGCCCTGGAGTAGGTGGGCAAGGTGGTGGAAAGAGAAAGACAAGCATGTGGCAGCAGTGCTGCCCAGTCTCTTCCTGGGTCCTGGCTGCAGGCTGTCCCAGAGTAGGCTGGACTTGGTTTCTACAGCTCTACCCTTGAAGCACCATGCCTCAAGCTGTATGCTCTCTGTATAAAGTAGTCTCTGAATCAGAAAGATTGACAATAAAGATATGAATAAAGCTATACCAGGTAAATGAAGTACACAATAAAATAGGAGTAGCAGTATTAACATCAAACAGACTTTAAAGAAGAAAGCAGAAAATTCAAAATATTTCACAAAGTACCAATCCACCTAGCATTAGAAATGCTAATGTATATATTGGCAAAACTAAATGATAGTGTGAGAAAGCAAAGGGACCAAAAATCCTAAACATCTGGAAGTTTGAACAGTTGGTTATAAATGAATATTAAAAATTACAGGCTATTTAGGTATCTATCAAAATTCTGGAGGGCCAGGGGAATAGTTGTTTATTCAAAGTAACATCAAATTCTTTTTTTATTGCACAATAACTAGTTTTTTAAATAAGTACTAACCAATCTTAATTATGAATATAAGTAAAGAATATTAATAAGTAATTTAAGTTTACAGTAAGTTTGCGTGACACTAACTCTAAAATGGAAAACAAAATAAAATATATTAGAAAATAATGCAGAACCAGTTTCAGGATAGGAAAAGCCATTTGATGGAGGCTGTCACAGGCAGAAACTAGATTTCACTAGAGAAACAAAACCTACGTTTTTGGGCAATAAGCATTAACAAAGTTAAAAGGAAAAGGACAAATTATCTGCAACTTGTAGATGTTAAATTCTTGGAAATTAATGAGAACAGTGAATATCCAGATTGAATAATGGCCAAAGAAAATGTAAATCAAGATAATAGGCTGCTAAAACAAAAAGCAAGACTATTGGCAAAGATGTAAAATGCATGCTGTCATTCTCAGAATTGGAGAAGATGTGAGGGAACAGACTCGTGGTGCTGGTGCAAGTATGAAGTCAGCAGCCTTTCTGTAGATAACTGTGGTGCCCTATAAAATGTCTATGCCTTTTAACCCAGAAATTGTACTTTCATAGATTTTTTTCTTGAAATAAGCCAAAGTACAGAGTTTATGGCAATGTTGTTTTATAATTTGAGTGGCTCTAATCTAAATGTCCAACATGGTATTGCTTGAGTTGTGTATGGTACCTCTGTGTAGGTCATTAAAATTCATGTAGGTCATTATTTAAAGAAGTAGAAAAAGTACATAAAGTATTGTGCATTTGTCTTGGAACTTGATATTCCCTCTCTGGAAATCTCCCAGAACTCTCTTGGTTAGAGCCTCACTTGCTTCATAACTCTTCTCAAATGTCATCTTGTAAATGTGGCTTTTCCTCTTCTTTTTATATATATAATGATTTCTCACAGTTCTCCTTTTCTTTAATGCTTATTTTTCTCTATAGTATTGTATCATGACTAAGTAAGTACAGAACATCTGGTGTGTATATGTATGTTCATTGTTTTGTCCTCACTATGCAAAACAGTGTCTCCCATGTAGAAGTCAACAAATACTTCTTAAAGGTTGAATATGTTTATAAAGATACTAAGTGGAAAAAATAAATTTACAGTAGAAACTGATCTTTTTGTGGAAAAATTATATTTATATACATATTATATATGTAATTTCCAAATGGGGAATTATGAATACTTTTTACTACCCTTATCCTTTTCTGCATGAAGTTTTATAATCTCTGAAGAAAGATAATTTTATGGGGAAAGGAAGGGTGACATATGGGCCACTTGTTAAATATACTGAAACCAAAGTCCTGACACTGCCTTGACTTCTGCTCTTGCAGGTAGCACCCCCTCCATCCTCACTTACTGATACACCTGACGCAGCAAGTACTGGTGAAGGTCTGCCAACAGCCATGGGAGGGCCTCTTCCTCCACACCTGGCTATCACGGCAGGTAAGAGGCTTGAATGTGTACACATGACTGAGAGTAAGATACTGTATTGCTTTGTCATTATCTCCTACTTGAATAGAAATAACTACAGTAACTTTTAATATTGAGAGAACCCAGGGTGTTCATAAATTCACAAATACCAGCAGATCATTTAATTTCTCTTATTAAAAATGTGTGGCTTAATTCCTTGCTGTCATTAGCTTTTCCTAATTTTTTATCGATGAGAACATTTGGTTAAAGGTCTTATTTATTGCCCATTCTTGTTTCTAACTTGTTCCTACCAAATATATTGTAGACTTGTTTGTTTACCTATGGATCCAAGACATCGCTGAATTTCATATACCAAAATCTATACTACCAAAGCTTTTTGTCCACTGTAGGGTAAATTAACCAGAATATTGGTCAAATCGCTTAAGTCTCAGATCCAATACTTACGAAATGAGAATAGCAGTAGTATTTACTTCATAAAATTGTTGTGAGGAGTAAATTTTTTTAAAAGCATTTAAAATGGAAGAGTTAATAACCAGTCAATATTAAAGTACTATTTTTAATATACTCTTTCTTATCAAGAGAGTCACTTTCATATAACTTTTCAGCTTCTTATTCCCATCATAAGCACTAGCAGTTAACTTTTCCTTCACGGTCATATTTAGCAACGAACAGTTTTTTTTTATTGTGGTAAAATATACATAACAGAGAAGTTCCCATTTTTAGCTATTTTTAAGTATTATATAGTTCAGAGGAATTAGTACATTCACATTGTTGTGCAGCCATCACCATTATCCATTTCCAGAGCTTTGTCATCATCATCAACTAAAACTCTGCCCCAATTAAACAATAATTCCCCATTCTCCCTCTGCCCCAGACCCTGGTAATATCTGTTCTACTTTCTGTCCTCATGTGTTTGGCTATTCAAAGTTCCTCATATAATTGGATTCACACAACATTTGTACTTTTTTGTTTGGCTTATTCCACTTAACATAATGTCTTCAAGGTACATCCACCTTGAAGCATGTATCAGAATTTCTTTTTTTTAAGGATGAATAATATTACCTTTTTTTGGTATCATTAATGTACAATTACATGAGCAACATTATGGTTACTAGACTCCTCCCATTATCAAGTCCCCATCACATACCCCATTACAGTCACTGTCCATCAGCATAGTAAGATACTATAGAATCACTATTTGTCTTCTCTGTATTATACTGCCTTTCCTGTCGTTGTCCCCCCCCACTACATTATGTGTGCTAATCATGACGCCCCTTTTTCCCCCTTATCCTTTCCTTTCCACCCATCTTCCCCAGTCCCTTTTGCTTGAGTCTGTTGCTGTTTTGTTCCTTCAGTTTTTTCTTTGTTCTTATACTCCACATATGAGTGAAATCATTTGATAACTTGTCTTTCTCTGCCTGGCTTATTTCACTGAGCATAATATCCTCTAGCTCCATCCATGTTGTTGCAAATGGTAAGATTTGTTTTCTTCTTATGGCTGAATAATATTCCATTGTGTATTTGTACCAGATCTTCTTTATGCATTCATCTACTGATGGACACTTAGGTTGCTTCCATTTCTTGGCTGTTGTAAATAGTGCTGCGATAAACATAGGGGTGCATATGGCTTTTTCAAACTGGGCTGCTGCATTCTTAGGGTAAATTCCTAGGAGTAGAATTCCTGGGTCAAATGGTATTTCTATTTTGAGTTTTTTGAGGGACCCCCTTACTGCTTTCCACAATGGTTGGACTAGTTTACATTCCCACCAGCAGTGTAGGAGGGTTCCCCTTTCTCCACATCCTCGCCAACATTTGTTATTGTTTGTCTTTTGGATGGTGGCCATCTTTATTGGTGTGAGGTGATATCTCATTGTGGTTTTAATTTGCATTTCTCTGATGATTAGCGATGTGGAGCATCTTTTCATGTGACTGTTGTTGGCCATCTGAATTTCTTCTTTGAAAAAGTGTTTGGCTCCTCTGCCCATTTTTTAATTGGATTATTTGCTTTTTGTTTGTTGAGGTGCATGAGCTCTTTATATATTTTGGGTGTCAACTCCTAATCAGATAGGTCATTTATGAATATATTCTCCCATACTGTAGGATGTCTTTATTCTACTGATTGTTTGCTGTGCAGAAGCTTTTTAGTTTGATAAAGTCCCACTTGTTCATTTTTGCTTTTGTTTTCCTTGCCCAGGGAGATATGTTCATGAGGAAGTTGCTCATGTTTATGTCCAAGAGATTTTTGCCTATGTTTTTTTCTAAGAGTTATATGGTTTCGTGACTTACATTCAGGTCTTTGATCCATTTTGAGTTTATTTTTGTGTATGGGGTTAGACAATAGTCCAGTTTCATTCTCTTACATGTAGCTGTCCAGTTTTGCCAACACCAGCTGTTGAAGAGGCTGTCATTTCCCCATTATATATCCATGGCTCCTTTATCGTATATTAATTGACCATATATGTTTGGGTTAATATCTGGACTCTCTACTCTGTTCCAGTGGTCTATGGATCTGTTTTTATGCCAGTACCAAATTGTCTTGATTACTGTGGCTTTGTAGTAGAGCTTGAAGTTGAGAAGAGAAATTCCCCCCTGCTTTATTCTTCCTTCTCAGGATTGCTTTGGCTATTCAGGGTCTTTTGTGGTTCCATATGAATTTTAGAACTATTTGTTCCAGTTGAAGAATGCTATTGGTATTTTTTTTTTAATATAATTTATTTTATTATCATTAATCTACAATTACATGTGCAATATTACGGTTATTAAACTACCCCTTCATCAGGTCGCCAGCACCAACCCCATTACAGTCACTGTCCATCAGCGTAGTGAGATGCTATAGAATCACTACTTGTCTTCTCTGAGTTGTACTGCCCTCCCCGTGCCCCCCCAACATTATATCTGCTAATCGTAATGCCCCTTTTTCCCTCTTATCCCTCCCTTCCCACCCATTTTTCCCAGTCCCTTTCCCTTTGGTAACTATTAGTCCATCCTTGGGTTCTGTGAGTCTGCTGCTGTTTTGTTCCTTCAGTATTTCTTCTTTGTTCTTATACGCCACATATGAGTGAAATCATTTGATATTTGTCTTTTTCGGCTTGGCTTATTTCACTGAGCATAATACCCTCTAGCTCCATCCATGTTGTTGCAAATGGTAGGATTTGTTTTCTTCTTATGGCTGAATAATATTCCATTGTGTATATGTACCACATCTTCTTTATCCATTCATCTACTGATGGACACTTAGGTTGCTTCCATTTCTTGGCTATTGTAAATAGTGCTGCATAAACATAGGGGTGCATCTGTCCTTTTCAAATTGGGCTGCTGCATTCTTAGGGTAAATTCCTAGGAGTGGAATTCCTGGGTCAAATGGTATTTCTATTTTGAGTTTTTGAGGAACCTCCATACTGCTTTCCACAATGGTTGAACTAATTTGCATTCCCACCAGCAGTGTAGGAGGGTTCCCTTTTCTCCACATCCTCACCAACATTTGTTGTTGTTTGTGTTTTGGATGTTGGCCATCCTCACTGGTGTGAGGTGATATCTCATTGTGGTTTTAATCTGCATTTCTCTGATGATTAGCGATGTGGAGCATCTTTTCATGTGCCTGTTGGCCATCTGAATTTCTCCTTTAGGGAAGTGTCTATTCATGTCCTCTGCCCATTTCTTAATTGGATTATTTGCTTTCTGTTTGTTAAGGTGCATGAGTTCTTTATATATTTTGGATGTCAACCCTTTATCAGATACGTTTTTTATGAATATATTCTCCCATACTGTAGGATGTCTTTTGTTCTACTGATGGTGTCCTTTGCTGTACAGAAGCTTTTCAGCTTGATATAGTCCCACTTGTTCATTTTTTCTTTTGTTTCCCTTGCCCAGGGAGATATGTTCATGAAGAAGTCACTCATGTTTATGTCCAAGAGATTTTTGCCTATGTTTTTCCTAAGAGTTTTATGGTTTCATGACTTACATTCAGGTCTTTGATCCACCTTGAGTTTACCTTTGTGTATGAGGCTAGACAGTAGTCCAGTTTCATTCTCTTACATGTAGCTGTCCAGTTTTTCCAACACCAGCTGCTGAAGAGGCTGTCATCTCCCCATTGTATATCCAAGGCACTTTAATCAAATATTAATTGACTGTATATGTTTGGGTTAATGTTGGATTTTCTATTCTGTTCCACTGGTCTGTGGGTCTGTTTTTGTGCCAATACCAAATTGTCTTGATTACTGTGGCTTTGTAGTAGAGCTTGAAGTCAGGGGGCGTAATTCCCCCTGTTTTATTCCTCCTTCTCAGGATTGCTTTGGCTATTCGGGGTCTTTTGTGGTGCCATATGAATTTTAGAATTATTTGTTCGAGTTCATTGAAGAAAGCTGTTGGTTGTTTGATAGGGATTGCATTGAATCTGTAGATTGCTTTAGGTAGTATAGACATTTTGACAATATTCATTCTTCCTAGCCAAGAGCATGGGATGCATTTCCATTTGTTAGTGTCCTCTTTAATTTCTCTTAGGAGTGTCTTGTAGTTTTCAGAGTACAGGTCTTTCACTTCCTTCGTTAGGTTTATTCCTAGGTATTTTATTCTTTTTGATGCAATTGTGAATGGAATTGTTTTTGATTTCTCTTTCTGTTAGTTCATCATTAGTGTATAGGAAAGCAACAGATTTCTGTGTGTTAATTTTGTATCCTGCAACTTTGCTGAATTCAGATATTAGTTCTAGTAGTTTTGGCATGGAGTCTTTAGGGTTTTTTATGTGCAGTATCATGTCATCTGCAAATAGTGACAATTTGACTTCTTCTTTACCAATCTGGATGCCTTGTATGTCTTTGTTTTGTCCTATTGCTGTGGCTAGGACCTCCAGTACTATGTTGAATAACAGTGGAGAGAGTGGGCATCCCTGTCTTGTTCCCAATCTTAGATGAAAAGCTTTCAGCTTCT